>JBCFYV010011172.1:44385922-44487218 GCA_039000515.1 Timema cristinae
TTTGTTTTAAAAGGATTAGGAATTAAATTTTGATAATGAATTTTCACATATCTAGTCATCTCGTTATTTAGCCTTAAGTAGAGTTGGCTTGAATCTACTATTTTAAGAATCCGAATCTTGAGCTCGAGTTTCCAATTTACCTTCAAATCACGAATCTTGAGTCTGAGTTCAAAATCTAGCCTGGTACTGGGTCACAATGAGCATCGGTGTGGCATGATGGGTAAGAAGCTACAATTGTTTGTAAAATGAGCATATATGAGTGCATTAATCGTCATTGTCGTCCTCCCCAGCACAAGAATAATGAGCCCACTTGCCACATGCTCTGCAGGACACCCATCCTTCTTTTACAGGGAATACAAATATCCGCAATACATTCACTCCTCGTCATCCTCGTTTTCTGTGGACTCTACTTTCTTTGTTTGTTATTACTTTTTCGACCTGTTTTTGTCTTTTTCATTGTTTTTCGATCAATGTTATATTGGAGTTTGGGTTTGGTTGATTCGGCTTCTAGCTACGCTTTGTTGGATAACTTGTAATCACTGCTGTCTTTCCTTGGCGTTTAGAAGTTATTTTTTTAGCTGGAGCTTTGGGGAATGCTATGATTCAAGATGGTGAAAATTTCTGGAAAGACGTCAGAGACGTGGATGTAATCCTGCTGTTTCTTGGACGTTGAGAAGCTTAATTTATGCTGGAGTTGTGGATGGATCAATGGTGAATTTCTGGAAAGACGTCGAGACGTGGATGATCTGTCAGTTTCAAAGATGGACCTGGAGATAGCATCAATGGATCGGTGGAGGTGGATGGACTGGATTTCTGGAAAGCTGCCCATGACGTGGATGAATCTGTCACTGCCGAAGATGGACCTGGATATAACATCAGTGGATCAATGAAATTGTTGTATTCCATTTCAATAATTTATTTGCCCTCTCAGTCTCTCTTCAGCGTTCAAATTGATCGGACAAGCCATTTTTTCGGCTTTTCCATTAGAACGTTCCGAAATTCCTTCATAGGAAAATCCGAACAGGCGTACCTATGTGTCTTTAAGATAAACAGCTAATTCCTTCTCTTGTTCCGCCAAAAAACTAACTTGAAATTACCCACTTTGTAACCACAAGTGGGTGGTCGGATTTTTGAACAGCTTTTTTATTAATCTTTGCAGGGTACTTCGGGGAATTCCATTATTCTGAGCAGCAGCTTTGCAACTCGTTTTCCCCGATCTTACAATTGAACAGCTTGCCGCATATTTTATTCGATCCATTTTTGCCGCATAGTCTTCTTCATATAAATGCAAAACATCTGAAGCAATAACGAAAAAAAATTGAAGAAAAATGTAGATTGAAATAATTTATTTATGAAATTTGGTTTTGCTCACAATATTAAACGTTCTTAAAAGACGCAGGTACACGGAACGTGGATCGGCGAGCCTGTTTGACATAGGCGGCACACTTATGGCTCGTGGATCATGATGCATGGCTTGTGGTTCACAGTTTCCCGGCGGCTGTCGGTAAATTTGCACTGCTCAAAGGAGCTGAGCACATTGGTTCGTGCAAAGGATCGTGTAGGTTCGTGCAGGCTCGCACTATCCAGAAGCTTGAATTGCAGGTCACAGTTTAGGACAATCGTGTCTTGCAATATCAAAGCACCAACATAGTTTTAAATTCACATTTCTTCTTGTTAAACAATCAAGCAATAATATAAATCACATAACAACAAACTAGTTTATATTAGCCTAGCGAAAGCCATATTTTCTTACCTTTGTCTACTTTTCATATGCAACGTCATCCACAACATCTTTTTACCTCTTTTAAATCGATCTTGCAACAACAACCCACAATAAATAACACAAAATTAATCATATGCAATATTTATTGCCTAGCATCCATGATTATGATTCAGCACTGATGACAAGTCAAAGGTTCCACATTTTTTAGACTTTAGAGGAACAAACTGCGTCACAAAATGAAAGAACCACGCACCATGTTGTCACCACTGGTTCTCCATAAGGTGAGCCATCACGAACTTCTCTCCAGGTCCCTATTTCGACGAACCACGTGCTCTGTAACTGTGCACTTTTGCCCACAAACTTATAAACAAAACTACGAGGTATAATGGGTACTCATGCCCACTATACCCTGCCCATTCTGCCTCAAGCACCACTTCTAAGTCACACTTTAGAGACTATGTTTGCAAAATATCAAATGTCAAAATATATGTATATATACAAAGTATATTTACTAACCTTCACCCCAAATGAAAACCATCCAAAATAAACATGATTAAACTTCCGTTATGAGCACTTAAATATGACGAAATAACATAAAAGCTATGCAAAACCGGTTTGAGCAATTTACAAAGTGCAAACGCAAGATTTCATCAACAGGACTCTTTCCCACAGACGCTAGCGAAGTACTGAAGGTGAGAAACTGCATTCCAAGGTTGCCTGGATATCAATTATTATTATCACCACGTCTTACTACCCGTTCGGGTTATACGCACCTAGATATCAAGTTCATCCTATAATTATCATTGATCCTGAACCATTAATAGGCAATATTAGAGCTCTAAAGAAAATTTTCCTTGAAAAACTGAAGAAAAAAACTATTTACTTACGAATCTGAAATTTTTTTGACTCCTCGAATCTCAACTATCCTTAAGGACTCGAAGGATTTGAGGGCCCAAACCTATTCTTAGTTGTAAATTACTTATGGTCGGAAAGTTAAGTGTGTTGTTGTGTGTGTTGTGTGGTTGTGTGTGTAGATATCTGCATTCGCTTAAAAATGTTAACATTATAAAAGTGTATATTAAAAAACGAGTAAGTATGCGTTGTATTTAAACAAAACATCTTAGTTTACAAATCCATCTTATATAATATGTTCTCATTTGAAGATAAAGTAGTACATTTATTGTAAAAAATAAACCTTTTAAGATAACAATTTGTTACATGGCTTCCTTTTAGGGTCAATTACAAACATAATTAATTTTATTCCTAAGCCCTTTCAACCGATTTGTGACTCAATTTAAACCAGAGGTGGAATGTTGTGCTTCTACTAAAATATCAACAGTGGTTTGGATTTTTGTTTAATGCTTCGTGTCCTAATGACTGTCCCGACTATCCACGTGATCGCACAACTGCGGTAGGATTGAGTAAGGTAGAATTTAAAGGTAATACGAACAAGTTTGTATAGAAAAAGAAGTAGGATACAATTTAGGAAGAAAATATCTCAATAAATCAGACTAAGCTTCAAATCCCAACCTTCCTATCATTGACAAATCAGACAGGGCTAGACAGACGTCTTTGTCAGCGTGTTCATTGGTGGGGGAATTATTCTATCAAAAATATTCAAATGGCAGAAAAATATATAGTTTATATTTATAAATCACATACTGTACGTTGGAAACAATTTATACTTTCTCATATCAAGATATTTCATATTAAGAGTAGTTTATTGATATGTTACCTTTTGAAGTCAAAATTTTTAGAAAATTGTTCTTAACGATTTTGTTTAAAATTTCATATCTAGGAGTATATTATTTGAAAATAGCACTGTATACTTGGGTTTTTTTGGTAAAAGATCGCTAAAGGGCAGTTTAGGGAAGAGTGATTTTCCAAATTTTAAATATTTTGAAAGTGGCTCTAAGGATTTTGTTTAAAATTAATATTTAGGGAGTGTTTGACATGGCAAATAAAAGTGTATTGGGTGAGGGAGAGTGGGGGGATTAAAATTTAGTTTATAGACAGATTATTGTTTAAAAAATTATAGAATAATTTAAGAATAGCTGTAACGTTTTGCTTGATAATTGGTATTAGAACTTTTACCATTAAATAAATTTTTTATTTATTTTACTTAAAAAATTGAATTAATAGTAGTTAACTGATGACCTATTTTTGAAGAAGAAAATTTGAAAATAGCCTTAGATATTTTGCTTAAAATTGATATTTGCAGATTATTTTTAATGATAAACAATACTGTGTTTGTGGATTTTTATAAATTAAATTAATATTAGGGTAGTAAACTGATGAAAGATTTAAGAAAATTTGGAATTTTCCAAAAGTGTCTTTTTAAGATTTAGTTAAAATAAATACTAGCCTATATGAGAAAATTTGCACGATTGTTTCGTACTATTTTTTACAAACCACAGTGTTATAACCTGGGAATTTACATTAAGCTAGTATAAAGGCCTATGTAGACTCTTTTGGAAGAAATAAAAGAACTATAGTGACTAAACATTATTAGAGTAAAGCATAGAGCTATAGAAAGTGACGCCAGCTATAATTAGTGGCAGCTGAAAAACACATCCTGGGCTAGTGATTACATGAATACAGATCTATAACATTATTTACAGCTGTCATACAAATAGCAATTTCAATGCCAATGAACGAAATGTTTAGCTTGCTTCATATTAATTGTGACCAAATAAAATGTATAATTATATTTTCATTTTGTTTTTAACTCTACGTTCTGACTCATGGGCTATTTAACGTCTTAATTTATAGGTTAGGAATTGTATAAAAAAAAGCTTTAGTTTATGGGCACAGATATTTGCGTAGAGAGAAGATAAGGGAACTTACAGTGATAAATCACATGTGGGAAACCACCTCTCATTTTTACCTAGTGTAGGTTCGAACTCTGACCTACCTCTCACCAGTAATCCAATGCATTAAGAACCTGTTTTCTTAGATCCTGTGACCACCGATGCGGGTGGATTATTTATCCAAGCAGCTTGTGAATGTGTGGAATGCGTGTTCGGATTCCACGTTAAAATGTAGGTCCTCTATTTAATCTCACAATCACACTACCATTACACATTAGCGTAAGTGCGTATAGCCCGGACGGGTAGTAAGATACGGTGCTAATAATAATATTTATCCAAGCAAGAAAAATAACGTCAACTAAGACCAGTATTTTGTCGTTTTTTCTAACAAAAAATATTGTTTTGGACAAAACTAATAAAATGGTTCGTTTGGGCATATTTGTATCGTAATCTCAGTCGTTATTGAATATTTGTCATGAGCATAATGGAATTTGATGAAATTTTCCGATTGATTTAAAAGGTTTTTCAACAAATTCTAATGGTTTCATGACAAATTTTCAGAAACTGATTATATTATTTTTTATTTTACATCCATTACTGTTTCCAGCCTATGCCCTGGGCCAGTGTTTTAATCAGGTCATATATTTTACACTACCATCTTGCTAGGCCTTCCGTAGCTTCATATGTTTATAAACTAACTTAAGACTAGAACAGGCACAATATTCATCTTCCAGCTGTGAACATATCACTGTGAAAGGGTTAACCCACATTTCAACAATGATACTTTTTCATCCACGCCGAGAATCAAACCAGGGACCATCAGCTCAGTATAAAAACACGATACCGACTGAGATAATGAGTCAAATCGATGATATTATTAAATGAATGAAATTTAACTAGACTTATCCATTAAAACACTATTTTATTTATTTTGGCCAAAAACAAACAAAAAGAAATTCTACAAACATTTCAAATTTTCAAGCTTTAACTCGCGTTCCCTTTCAATTCAACTTAAGATTTCAAAATGAGAATGTGTATTACTATTTACGTTAATAGTAAAAGTACTGTCTATTAGAATAATTATTATTTAACTATAATAGCTTATGTGAAAATCCAAGGACTGACACAAACTAAGCTAAGCTCCAATGACAACTCAAGAAAAAGCATTTAAAAAAGAGAAAAGACTTGTAATTTTTCGCATAGATGAGCACTTCAATCAACGCAATAAAGTCGATTTTGGTTGGTTTTGCTTATGGCAACATCGAAGTCCTGGGATCCCTGTCGAGGAATTTGGGGTAGTTTTACTCAAATGACTTCTCACTCTCTTATCACGCAAATGAGGGTACATTTCCTTTAATTAATATTTCCATAATAATCTCTACCCAATTAGGATGATAATGTGAATATCATGGGTAGGGAGAAACGCTGGGACATACATACACACACACACACACACACACACAAGTTTTGGGACAAGTTTTTTTTAGAAGAAAAAGTACATATATCTACTTGTCAATCTGACAAGAGTGCGAGAGCAAGAGAATCGCTTTACGAGGATTCACTGAGACAGTAACAGACTATAACAGCCCCAAGATAACAGTCTCTCATCCTCCCCTTTATACTCCCCTCACCAACGGTAGCCACGTTAAACAAAGCTGTTACGAGTCCCTAGACTGTGATAGTGTTAATGGAGTATTACAGCTATCGACACCCTGTATATAACGTGACACCCTAATGCTACCCCACCACCTCCCCAGACGTCCCTACTGAATTCACCCCTACACTCCTCCATATGTTAACACGAAGGGGGGTAGTAATCCTTCCACACCACCACCCCTTTTCCCCTCACTATTACAGCTAACCTTTTACATCTCCCCAAAGATCCCAACCCCTACAATTTAACGTCAACCCCTCATAATGTGTATTGAGATGAAAAGTGGATAAAAACAGTCAATGGGTAAGTCAATTGTTTTTTTATCTCTCTCATTTTCAACACTCATTTAAGTGACTTATGGAGACGCGAGTTAATCAAAACACTCGAAATGGGCAGCATTTTATATCACCAAGTCTATTGTTGAGAGTTAAAACTGCTGTCGTTTACTTATTTTACCAGATGATGGTTGGTGTCTGCGCTTTCAAAATGTTCATTATATCATTAGACATTTACTTGAGGTTATATAGATATTTTAATCTCTTCTCTAGATCAAATATGGTGTATAATATAATCTTAAAGTAGTGGGCTTTTTCCTGATTACACCTTTAAAAAGAAGAAATAGTGTGTGGATAAATAATATTAGTCATTTTAACAGATATGCCTAATTTTGACGAAAAGTAGGCCTAATAATAGCTTACTATTCGAATATTTTTTATTGGAAATGTTTATATGTGTGTATGCATTTATGTATCTGTGCAAATGTATGTTTGGGAATGTATATATTTATGTATGTATATATATTTATGTATATATATATATATATTTGTGTATATATATATGTAAGAATGTATATTTTACTTACAATCCAATAGTGAATTCGCACAATTTATGAATAGGACAAATTTATGCACATTCTGTGAACTGGACTCTCCTCCTTACCTCCTCACGGACCGGGAAAAAACTCGTTTAGTTCATGAATTGGACAACATAAGCAATGCACAATTCATAAACTAGACTATTTTTTTCCCCAGGACAGGGTGGAACATACAAATGTGTTCGTGCGTATGTGTATATGTAAATACACGTGTGTATGTATGTATGTATTTATGTATGTATGTATGTATGTGTGTATGTGTGTATGTATCTGTGTATTTGTGTATGTATGTATGTATGTATGTGTATGTATGTATGTATGTATGTATGTATGTATGTATGTATGTATGTGTGTATGTATCTGTGTATTTGTGATATGTATGTATTGTATGGTATGTATGTATGTGCATGCATATGTATGTCTTTGTATGTATAGGTATGTATATATAATGTATTTGTGTATGTACTCTACATGTTTATCAAGCTGTGTAAGATAGCATTTTTCATAAAACTTCGTCCATATGCCATTTCACACATAGGCCTGATAGGCCTACTAGCCTACTCTTAATGTAAATTATTGTTGTTTAGCGGACTTAACCTGTCAATCTTTTTTATTCCTTAGCTCTTTGCCATAGTCCCTCCCCTCCACACTCCCTCACCAACACCTTACGGTCCTGTAGGTGGACCACCTCACACACCACCGCGGGTCCCAGTTTGAAAACAACCGACCCAAGCCAATATTTTCCAAAACTTTACTTGTCAAGTAGGCCGACCCCTTTTGGGGCCAAGGTATAATAGGCGTAATCCTTCACAAAAAAGTAATAATAATTGTATGAAACATGGCACGAACTCCCTTACCTTAAAATGGAAAAATTTACTTAACACTCGCAAGGTAGAATATGTGAAACAAAAGAATATACATTGTTGTAGAAACCTAATGGAAATAAATGCTATGATACAAACAATCGCAAAAACTTTGCTCATATTGAGACCACATGGATTTTTAAAAAAAAAAAATATTTCAGCAAACTACCCTTAAGTAAGTTTCACTCGGAAAAACAAATACATCTGATTAAGTGGTTATTCATAATAAGCATTCTCCATATTAAAATTTTAAACCAAATTGTTCAAATATTTTTAACAAATTTTAAATTTTCAAAAATCAGTTATTTATAAAATACTCTCTCTCCAATTATTATTAATTTGTAAAAATTAAAATTCTGTTTTACTTCCAGATTGCGTATAATCCAAACGGGTAGTAAGACGTTGTGCTAAAACAAATCTCAGATATCCATTTTGAACTCAATCTTCAAGGTCATGTTTGATAAATTTGTCATAGGTAAACTACCTTATATTAATATATATTTAAAAAAAATAAACAGACACTATTATTTAACATGAAAAATAGTATCAAGATACCAATTTTGAACAAAATTGTCGAAATTTCGAAAAAAAATTCAAATGTTCAAAAATTCAGTCACCAGTAAACTACTATAAAATTAATCTTTTTTAAGAAAAACCAATTTATAAAATTATCTATATTGTAAAATAACCTTACCATATACCCATTTTGAACCAAATTGATATGGCCATTTCTAAAACAATAAAATTTAAAATAACTCTCATAAATAAAATAACATTAAAATATTTTTTACCGAAAAACAAATACACAGATTTTTTCACAGGTAAAACATTACCCACATATATAGACAATTATAAACACAATTATTGTTAGAGGCATTTTAAAAGTAATTGATATTTTCAAAATCACCCATCAGTAAACTATTTTACCCAAAAATCAAGTATACAGTTGTTCAGTATCTGAACTGTATATATTTAATATTGTAAAATAGCCTTTATGTAATAGTTTGTTTAACCTAGTTCATTTTATTTAGTTCCCTATTTTTATTGGTTTGTTTGTGTTAGTGGTTCTTTTTATTTGGTTCCCGCCGTTTTTGAGTTTTCCCCTCCTTTTTTGAGAGGAAAGGAGGGGGAAAGTAGGTCGTTTGTCCCTTTTGTTAGGCAGTTCAGCGTGGGACTCTGTACGTGTTGGGTGTCTGCTATGACGACTGCCTCTTTTGTTGTATAAATCATTGTTTATGTGTGAATCTGTGCTTCGGGCCCTAAAGGGGCCTCTTTGGTCCAAAACCATAGCCACTATTCAAGAATTGCCGAGGAATTAACGTAACGACCTTGTTCCTTATTCCTTCCTATACCAACCCACAAGGTAAACCTCCATTTTTCGCGGAACCTTATTTAGCAGAGGTAAGCAGTTATCCCATTGTTATATACAGTCCACCTTTTATCGATTTTGTTGTTGTTGTTTTGTTGCTATAGTGTGGTGACTGGAAAGAACATTTGGTCAGTCCGGGTCGGATATTGTGAATTTGTTGATTGTTTTCCAGTCGTTTGCGCCATCTTGGCCCTCTATTTTCCCGTTCTGCTGTTCTTGTACTTTGTAATTTCATTATTAAATAGTTTTGAAGTTGTTGGGTTTCTTGTGGGTCAAGAAAATTCTATTTTGTCGTATTACGATTCGTAATTCTTTTGATTCGGTCATTTGGTTTCGTATATTGGCTTTGGTGTTCCCTTTTTTGTTGTGCGTCACTTGTGACGTCATTTCTCGGCTTCTCGCACAAACTACGTTCGATATTCATCGATCTACGAGATTCGATACATCGATCTCGCTCTATCTCGCAACTTATCGCTGGTCTGATACATCGATCTTCTCTCGCAATCTATCGCTTGCTGGTTACTATAGATCATTCTTTGTTTACATATATAGGTCGCCTTGTTTTGTTCTCGAACGTAGTTAATAATAATTGTTTATTTGTTTGGTTTTACACCGTTCTTTAAATTAATCATGGCTGGGGTCTACGAAAATAAGATCACGGCATCTTTGAATCTCATGCGCATGATGTTTGATAAGGTGAAAGAAGTTCAAGACGATCCTTCAGATCCCCTGCGGCTACAGTTGATACAATCGTTCGCCCAAGAACTAAAAGGTACGCGGGAAAAGTTTGAAAATTCTATTGTGGAGCTGGATAGTTACCTGGCAAAGGGTAAACAACCTAGTAAGAGTGATAAGGTGAAAGAGCAGCAGGAATTTATGTTGGCCTACTTTTCCTTCATCTCTATTTATAACCAGCTGTTTCCAGAGTCACTACTATTCAAGCCGTGTGAGAGAGTAGTGTTACCACCCAGCCCTGTTCCTACGAGTCTTCCAGGCCCTAGTAAGATTGTATTACCGCCCATTGAATTGCCTAGTTTCGGTGGCAACATTTCTGAATGGCCTGAATTCTATGATCTGTTTCACCATTTAGTCGAGTGTAACAATGAGTATCCTGATATTGTTAAATTTACCATCCTCAAGTCTCATCTTCATGATGAAGCACTCTCACTAGTTAAAAACCTCACCTACGGCAAAGCGGATTTTCCTGCAGCAATTTATGCACTCAAGGCCAGATATAACAACCCGAAAGTTATTTGTAATTTTCATCTTGACAAACTGGTTCATTTTCCTAGCATTGTGAAGCACTCGCCGACTCACTTGAGAAAACTACTAACCACTATCAACGAACACTTGGGAGCACTACGTCTCCAAAATCTGCCTGTAGATCAATGGGACACATTGTTAATTTTCATTGTCATTCACAAACTAGATCCTTCGTCCAAAAGGCAGTGGGAAATAACTTCACAGGACAATGCGTTTCCCACAATGAATGAGTTTCTTCATTTTCTTGAAAAACGATGTCAGATGGAAGAGGCCCTGACCCCTTCAGGTGTTGGTATAGGCCACGGCAAGTTACCCACCTACACAGATAGAAGTCGCCAACGTGGGGTTCATTCGTTTGTAGTTGGATCAAAGGGGGCAGCAGGATCCAAGCTACCTCCCCAAGAACATCGAGACAAAAGAACAGATGGAAATACTTCTGGAAGCTCAAGACTATGTGTAAATTGCAAACAACCCCATACCTTGTATCGTTGTGAACTCTTTCTAAAACTAACTCCTGTTGAAAGATTTGAATTTGTAAAACATAAGCAACTGTGCTTGAATTGTTTAAGTGGCTCGCATAAGGCAGCATCTTGTAGCTCATTGCTAACATGTCGCCATTGTAACTCCAAACACCACTCATTGCTCCATTTTGAAAACCGTACAATGAAAGCCAGGCCTAATGTTGAGGTCACCCCCCCGAATGTGGAAGAAGAAGAAGCAGCTTATAGGCCTACAGCGTGTACAGCTTCCACCGTATCGTCAGCAACTTCTACATCCCTTAAATCTATGGTGCTGCTATCTACAGCATTGCTACACGTAACGGATGCATCGGGAAACCTACAAGAGGTTAGGTTCTTGGTAGACTCAGCTAGCCAGGCAAACTTCGTCACTGAATCTTGTTTTAAAAGGCTAGGTTTATCTCGTCATCGTTTGAGAGGCTCGGTTAATGGAATTGGGGAATCACCGCTCCCCATTCATGGCACTACTTCATTGACACTTCAACCCAGATTCTTAGACAAGCCTAGGTTTCATGTCTCGGCTTTGATTGTTGACAAGATCACAGATCAACTTCCAGTGGTCCAAATACTACCAAAAACATGGCCCCATTTGGAGGGTCTAACTCTTGCAGATGACCACTTTTATCAACCAGGTGAAGTGGATGGTCTAGTGGGGGCGGAATTCTATCCCTACATAGTTGATGGAAGGAGAATATTTGGTCAACCAAACACTCCTGTGGCCTTAAGCTCATGTTTTGGATGGCTACTTATGGGCAAAACGTCTCTCACTCAGTCCACAGTACCCAAAACCTTTTGTGCCTCGCTGGATCCACATTTAGATAGGGTCCTTCAACAGTTTTGGTTGTTGGAGGAGGTTCCTACAGAAAAACCTATTTATAGTCATGAAGAGACTCGTTGTGAAGACATATTTCGTCAAAGTGTTAAAAGAGAAAGTTCTGGTCGATATTCAGTTGCACTGCCATTCCAACACGGCCCATGCGACTTGGGAGATTCCAGGTCCAAAGCAGAAAAGCGATATTATACACTGGAGAAAAGGTTGGAATGCAACCCTGAAATGCGTAAAGAATACCATGCCTTCATGGAAGATTATTTAGATCAAAAACACATGTCCTTGCCCCCTAGCACTGATTCAAAGTCGCTCTCATATTATATTCCACATCACTGTGTCCTGAAGCCTGAGAGTACAACAACCAAATTAAGAGTGGTTTTTGATGCTAGTGCCAAGTCCACCTCAGGGCTTTCATTGAATGATGTTCTCCTCACTGGACCTAAACTTCAATTGGATATCTTTGAGATACTTTTAAACTTACGTTTGCATCGCATTGCCCTCACCGCTGATATACGACAAATGTATAGGCAAATATGGGTTCACCCTGAACATCGATCCTTTCAGAAAATTCTTTGGCGCTTTTCCACTACAGAACCTCTGAAGACCTATCAACTCGATACAGTAGCCTTTGGGGTGAAGTCCTCGCCATACTTGGCACTTCGAGTTGTTAAGCAACTGGCCATAGATGAACAAGATCGGTTCCCTCTGGCGTCCCAGGTCGCAGAGAATGATATATATGTGGATGATGTGGTTACTGGAGCACCTACCGTTGACCAAGCAAAACTCCTTTATCATCAATTAGTGAGGTTCTTCCTAAGTGGTGGTTTTGAATTGCGCAAGTGGTCAAGTAACAATTCAGACCTCCTTCATGCCATTCCTATTGAACATCAAGTAAATCAAGTGAAAGAGTTTGATGGTGATACCTCTTCTAACGTCGGCTTAAAAATCTTAGGCATGCAGTGGATACCGAACTTGGATGTCTTCACTCTTAGTGTAAATGTGACACCTTGTGAATGCACAAAAAGAGTTGTTCTTTCTACAGTGGCTAGAATTTTTGATCCTTTAGGCTTAGTATCGCCCACCACCTTGTTTGCAAAAATGTTGATCCAAACCCTTTGGGGTCTGAAGATTGGTTGGGATGATACCCCATCCGCCACTTTGTGCCAAATATGGAATACTTTTCAACAAGAGCTCATCCATCTTTCATCAATCCAAATTCCTCGATATTTGTCCTCGAGTGACTGCCTTGAATGCACCTTACTTGGATTTGCAGATGCCTCTGAAAAGGGTTATGGTGCTGTAATCTATCTCCGAGCGGTCACTTCATCGCAATCAATAGTAGTAACCTTGTTATGTGCAAAGTCGAAGGTTGCCCCCTTGAAGACGGTTTCCATACCTAGATTAGAACTATGTGCTGCGTTGCTTCTTGCAAAATTAATTCATGTGGTGAAACTTCGCCTCATGCAGAAGGTCACACTTACAGATATCTGCGCATGGTCAGATTCGACAGTGGCACTTCACTGGATACACTCATCACCACATCGATGGAAAACTTTTGTGGGCAATCGTGTATCTAAAATTCAAGAATACTTGCCTTCTGAACATTGGTTCCACATCCCTGGAATAGATAATCCAGCAGATTGCGCCTCACGGGGACTCAACCCTTCACAACTTGTTGAGCACCATCTTTGGTGGAAAGGACCGGCTTGGCTGCAGTGTGACAGATCTGTCTGGCCCGTAATCCCATTTGTTGAAGAGACCATACCAGAAGCTGTGACTGAAGAAAAGCTAGTCGCCCTACTAGTTCATCATGAAGAAGACACACCCTTGCTGAATTTGATAGATCGCATGTCTTCACTAAAGAAACTGCAAAGAGTCACTGCCTATGTGCTTCGGTTTGTGAATCGCATCCGTCTAAAAGCTGCACCTAAAGATGATCACTTAACATCGAAAGAATTGAATCAGGCTCTTCAAGTCCTAGTACAAGCAGTTCAACATAAGCACTTTAATAAAGAATTCAAAGCCCTAGAAGTTGGCCATACCTGTTCACCTGGCATAAGAAAACTAAGTCCTTTCATAGAAGAGGGTGTAATCCGCGTAGGAGGTCGACTGCGCAACACGACTCTAACATTTGACCAAAAACATCCTGCACTTCTCCCAAAAAAGGATCATTTTGTTGATTTGGTAATAGATCAGTGTCACAAGGACAATCTTCATACTGGGGCACATCTTGTATTCTCACTGCTCCGACAGAAATATTGGATTCTGGCTGGTCGAGGTGTGATTCGCCAACGGGTGCAACAGTGTAATCATTGTTTTAAGTTCAACCCTAAGCCCAGCTTTCCAGTCATGGCTGACCTACCTGCTCCCCGAGTCCAGGAGTCCAAACCATTCACCCATGTGGGTGTTGATTATGCAGGTCCCTTTAATATTACACTCAGTCGACATCGAGGTGTTAAATCAAAGAAGGCATACATATGTTTGTTTGTATGTCTGGTCACCAAGGCCTTACATTTAGAACTGGCATCGGACCTGTCCACAGAAACTTTTCTTGGCGCTCTGAAGCGATTTCTCTCCAGAAGAGGAGAATGTTTAGCAATGTACTCAGACTGTGGAACAAACTTTGTAGGTGCAAAAGCAGAATTGGATAAATTGTGTGCCTTCCTTAACTCGAGAGTTTATCGCCAGACCCTGTCAGATGAGCTGTCTTACAGAGGAATCACATGGCATTTTAACCCCCCCTCATCTCCTCATTTTGGTGGGCTGTGGGAGGCTGGAGTAAAGTCAGTCAAGACTCACCTAGTACGAGTGGTTGGTGCACAAATTCTCACCTTTGAGGAGCTCTATACCTGTCTTACCCAAATAGAAGCTATTTTGAACTCAAGACCCCTCTGTGTACTATCTCAAAGTCCAGATGATATCTCAGCATTGACACCAGCTCATTTTCTAACCTTGACACCTCTTCAAACCATTCCAGCTCACGATTTAACTACACTCTCTTTGAATCACCTTTCAAGATGGCAGCTGGTGCAACGTCTTGTGCAAGATTATTGGAAGCGTTGGCACTTAGAATATTTGCACACTTTGCAACAAAAGACTAAATGGAACACCCCCCAAACTCCAATCCAAGTTGGAATGGTCGTGGTCATCAAACAAGATGGCCTTCCTCCATTGAAGTGGTTACTTGGAGTCATTGAAGAAGTCTTCCCCGGCAAGGACGGTGCCATTCGAGTGGCCTCTGTACGTACCACTCGAGGAACCTACAAGCGGCCAGTGGTGAAACTCTGTCCACTGCCGTCTCAATAACTTGGTTGAAATACCTTATTTCAAGGCTGGCGGTATGTTCAGTATCTGAACTGTATATATTTAATATTGTAAAATAGCCTTTATGTAATAGTTTGTTTAACCTAGTTCATTTTATTTAGTTCCCTATTTTTATTGGTTTGTTTGTGTTAGTGGTTCTTTTTATTTGGTTCCCGCCGTTTTTGAGTTTTCCCCTCCTTTTTTGAGAGGAAAGGAGGGGGAAAGTAGGTCGTTTGTCCCTTTTGTTAGGCAGTTCAGCGTGGGACTCTGTACGTGTTGGGTGTCTGCTATGACGACTGCCTCTTTTGTTGTATAAATCATTGTTTATGTGTGAATCTGTGCTTCGGGCCCTAAAGGGGCCTCTTTGGTCCAAAACCATAGCCACTATTCAAGAATTGCCGAGGAATTAACGTAACGACCTTGTTCCTTATTCCTTCCTATACCAACCCACAAGGTAAACCTCCATTTTTCGCGGAACCTTATTTAGCAGAGGTAAGCAGTTATCCCATTGTTATATACAGTCCACCTTTTATCGATTTTGTTGTTGTTGTTTTGTTGCTATAGTGTGGTGACTGGAAAGAACAACAGTGTTAAGTCAAAACGCCCGCCCTACATATCTGTTTTAAACAAAATTGCTAGAGCCATTTCTGAAAAATTTGGAACTAAAAACTCACTCATTTAAGTGATAGGGTCAAAATTTAAAAAAAAGGTCATGAGGTAAAGCCATATAATATATAAATACAAAGTTTGAACAAAATCCATCCAACCGTCTCAGACCTGTAGCCAGAAACAGACAGTCAGACGGACATTATGACAAACCGAATGGTAAAATCCAATTCTGGGCTAGGAATCATATAAAATGTAGAGTTTGAACATAACTTCAAGGCTGAAAATTTCACGATTACAATACTTTCTCTTTAGTAGAGAATATAAAAAATAGCATCAAAGACTACCAAAGAGAATAAATGAAATAATATTCACAGTTACAGGAACATATTGAGGAAAAAACTTTAATATTCACAAAAGAGTAAAATTAATAATAAATTAGCAAAATATTTAAAAATAAATCTCAAAAGGAGATATGACTGTATAAACAAAAATGTGCAAATGCGTACTCTCCACACAGTTGTCCAAGAATACGCAATACGTCGTTCAAGAGTACGCACTAACAATAATCGCACGTGAATGAGCCTTGATCCTCAAAATCACAACATTCCGCATGCCACCAAGATCCACACTCCACATTGTACCCAATCCTCTTCATATGACTCTTCACAACCTGCACAAAAGGTTTCTTCCTGAGATTTGTCAATAACATTAGTGTCCTTTCGGGGCAGTGAATCATGATACTTGGATGTTGATGGTGAAACACTATTGAATTAAATCGAGCCACGTTGGGCGTCGATTGAAACACTACGGATTAATCCCTTGATATAATAATGATGTGACGATGTTTAGGTTGTCTATAGCTCCGTGGTCGAGCGCCTATCATCACTGTACGGAAAATATACCGTTTAACCAGCTGTCTAGAGCTCCGTGGTCGAGCACTAATTAAATCAGTATATTAATAAAATTAAAGAAAGAGAACTGTTGATGGCTGTTTATTCACACACGGTTTATTTAAATGACATCTGTTAATTACTTATACATACTCCAATTAAATTCTTTATATCAATGCAAACTTGTGATATTAATGTAAGTTATTTTATACTGTGTTAGACTGTGACTGCCAGTGTGTGGCTCTGACTGACTTGTGCTTGTCTGCGGGGGTGCCTTAAACATAAGCACAACGGCTTATATATGACATACCCCTTGCATCTTTCTCCCCTCGTCAACAGTGTAAAAACTAACTAATAGAAAGAGTCCTGGCGACAGGTGTTGTGAAAGCTAGCTTCTTATTGGTATAAGGAATTGGCGTCTTTTGCCAAATACTGCGGAGTTGTTCCTTTTAACAGGAAATGGCGCAGTTGTTCTCTTAACAGGAAATATGGTATAAAAAATATATTTTAGTGGTGAAATCCTTTTCCCATTATTTCCGAAATGCGCGTGTTTCTTCATGGATGAATCATAAAAAGAAACTCTACATATGTTACTTTAAAGAAAAATTACCTTCATCCATGACTTTTGATATATTTTAGATTTATTTGAATCAATATCATTACAATGGTCTCGAAAAGTCAAGTAATTTATTTTTGACTCTTGACTTTTTTATTTGTGCGAGTTTTCTATTGTATTCTTTTTCCAGTCTTTTCTTTTTTTCCTCTAACGTATTTTTTAGGGAGATGATGACAAAATTCCGGATTTTTGTGTTGGTCTGCGTCTATTTTTGTCATGCTAACTGTTTGCTAGTGAATGAATCATCATTACACTGACCTTTGGATTTGTATTAGTTAAGTCAGGTGATACAGGGCTAGTATTTGATGACGAACATAGTGTTTTAGTTGCGATTGTTGAATGGATTATTAGTGATGCAGGCTGGAGCTCATTTACTGCACTAGAAAGTCCTTCTATCACTTATTTTTCAGTCCGTCCAGTTTTGTTGGCTTTCTTAACGTTTTTGAAAGTCACTTCTGATGGGGCATAATCTTCTGCTGAATAAATTTCCTGTTTATAGGAGTAGATCCCTGTTGATGAAAAAGCACGTTCGGTTTTTTGAATATTGGCCACTCTAGTGTATATAATTATTTAATTATTTTCATACAAAAATTTATCTGATAAATGTTATTATTTCTACTGTATCTCTTAAGTTAATAGCTTTAAAAATTACATTCTAATGTAATAAAAGCGTGTCTTACCTGTCAATTAAACAGGAATTTGGTGAAACAAAATACGCTCGGTTATCTTGGTGCTTGCTCCACTAGCAACTAGCAACGACGATACATTAAACTTTTCTCTCTCGAAGCAGTCCACTAATGACATTTGGCATGCGTACACTTTCCCCTCTCTCCCTTATGAAAATAAACTCCCCATTTTATAAAAAAAAAATTTGCTTATAGTTCGGAAACTCATGTTTCATAGAAATATTTTTTAGAAACATGTTTTATTTTATTTTTAATCGTTCTGCCACTTTGCATTGATAAGACGTTATTTCGTATCTCAAAGAATTTCGAAGCTATTATCCAAATTGGAGATGTACGCTTATATAAAGTACCCTTAAAATTAATTTTGCCAGAAAAATGAAATGTATCATTTTATTCTTAATTTTAAGTGTCTAGATATGAATTTTAATCAAAATCGTTATAGTTGATTTCTAGAAAATCGATTTTTTTCCACCTTTTCGCAGCTAGGGTAAAATACTCCCAATTGTAGAGTTAAATTACTAATTCCAAAAACGCCTTGGGGGGGCTTTATGAAAACCCAAGATGCCAAGTTTTAATCTGATTGGTATGATGACCACGGTACAAACAGACGACATTGCGAAAAACACTTTTTCGGGTTCAGGATATCATGACATTTCAACATCCATTAAAATCTAAAGTTCAATTTTGTTTTACGTTCACAATACTTTCTCTCTCGGAGAAAAAAGAAACAAATACCTGATATCTTGTAAGAGTAAACGATTGTTTCACGTGTTAATAAAGCAGAGTGGTAAGCTAAACATAGCTTAGTAAAAGAAATGAAAGCTTATAAAAGTCCATGCCATCAATCAAAATCAGCGTCACCCTCAATATAACTTATCAGTGTTTAAAGCCTGAAATCTCCATCACTAGTGAATTAGATCAGACAAGGTTGAAATTTTATTCCACGTGTACAACGATAATTGTGTTATTCATTTAAATTCTTTATATTTCTAACTAGGTGAATATTATCTTGAGAACTCTATAGAGTTGAGTGTGTATTTAAACTCACACAAATGGATCTTATAATTAAATATACTTCTGGGTCTATTATAAATGGGAAAAAAATGAAATTACAAATTCAGGGTTTATTAATAGGATTATATAACTCCCATTTGCTCCAAACATACATAACATAACTTTTCCTGACCTGGAGGTCCAGGGATAAGGTATCAGACCTCTGTGCTAAGGGTCCGTGGTTCAATCCTCGGTCTCGGTACAGATTTATCTGATTATCAAACCCTTCCTTTACCTCGATTAGACGTGTATTAATCACAACTTGTGAATGTGTGGAATACCAGGTCTCCACCGTGGTTCGGATTCTACGTTAAACTGTAGGTCCTCCATTTCATCTCACAATCACCCTATCACTACACATTAGCGTAAGTGCGTATAACCCAAACGGGTAGTAAGACGTGGTGCTAAGTAATATTAATAAATTTTTCCTAAAATAATTTACGTCACACAAATAACTTACACCAACAGAAACAAACGTCATCCCTTTAGAGCATCAAAGATAAAATAAAAATTGAAATTCTCTAGGCCTTCCTCCTCCAACCATTTCTAATTATTTCTTTTGCAGTCTGAAATATATGTATTCCTTTTGATGAAGCTATATTATCTTCTTTTCAAAATGGTCCCACACTGAAGTAACCCATTCATTCATTGATTTCAATTTCTGTCTACTCATGCTTCTCTCATTCACTAAGCATTTTTTTCTCTCCCCTCTCTGACAAACTCTTTTCTTCTTCGAATAATGGAAATAATTCTGTCGCAGCAGCGTTCACTTTCCTCCCACATATTTTTATCACGTTTCTCTCTCTCTCTCTCTTTCACTCTCAGTAGTAGCAGCAATCCTTACAGTTGTCTATTGTTCAAGAGATTCTCATTGTTCATAATCAAATGAAAAGCCATCTCTCGAACCAAGCCTTTTCCGTAGATCTGTGCATTACGTTCGCCATGTGAGCTATAGAACCAGAAACACAGAAACCCAAAACCCAACATTTGGTTCGTTCGCGCATGCGTCTTTTCAAAGAGAACTCTTCCCTCTACCCCCACCCCATCCACATCTGGTAGGTATCCCCCTCTCCCCTTCTACCCTCTTTACCAGCAGATAATTCAGTAATATAGTTTGCGGGAGTTGAAAAGCGCTCTTCCATCGGATTTATGCTGATAATCGTCACAAAAGAACAAGGGCGCCACATAGTCAGCTCACGGGGCGGCATTGCATAAATACAAGGAGACAAAGGAGTGCGCGCTGGGCTCTTATCTAGCTCCACATTACGCATGCGCAGAGCTTTAAAGAGAAAAAATAGGGTTGAGGAGTAAGGGGAATGACTTTAGAAAGAGGATGGGGGGGGGGGGGTGGGTGGATAAAGAGGTATTTCCTTTTTTTTCGATTCTTTCTCTAATGTCTCTCTAAACCTTCATTGTTGGACTTGGGAGTAGGGGGAGATTTAGAAATAAAAATGAGAGAGTCGACTTTATAGGCTATTGGTTCTTATACTTTTTATTTTAGAGGGTATGAGGGGGAGGGAGGGTAGTGAAGAGATTTCATTCAGTAGGCCCTATGATTAATAGGGAGGAATGTTGAAAATAGAGAAAAATATATGAAAACTTGAAAACTAACTGGAGAAAATAAGTTGCCCTTTACAGTGGATGAAAATGAAATAATTTGTGTGTGTGTGTAGAGAAGTTTGTGTGTATGTGGTAGGGGGCAATAGACGTGGGGGGGGGGGGAGGGGGTTATCATTGAAGTAAAAGTAAAGGGAGTCTCCTAAAACTTCAATCCAAGAGGAAACTGGGGAAGGGGGTCTCATGCTATGACATTATGTTGTTATTTTATTAATTTATTTTATTTACAGGGCAAGTAATTCATAAAATTAATATCAATCCAAATTAACATTTGCAGCTATGTATTACAGTAGTAGTGCAGGTATGAATAAGAGAGAATATCTAAGAAATGCATCAGTATTTGTGTGAAACGATAGCAGGAAACCATTAAAGGAAAAAAAGTCTCTCAATACATCCTACTGAGATTCAAACCCTCGATCTCCTCTCACTGGTGAAGAAAACCGGACGAAAATAATGTCTTTGACTGCGTTACAACCTGTGGGAGTCACACATAGAAAACCAACTCTAATTGTACCCGGTGTGGATTCGAGCCCTGACTTCTTAGCCAACTGTGGCCAAGTGATATGCTAGTCTAACGCTTTAGACAACCTGCTCGCTCACTAATGTGGGTCACTTTTAATAACTACTATTTTTGTATTAAGTTAGTTGGTTTTATTGAATGCTCTAATTATCAATAACGAAAATCATATATTGGTACAGGTTGTTCAAGAAAAAAGAAATACCTGGACGGGGATTCGAACTTTTTGTGCTTCTCACCTGAGTCTTGAGCTATACACTGATTTTGGTAGGAAGCACCATCCGAAATAAATTTTTCCTACCAGAATCCTACAATATAGTCGATTCACCATAAGAGTGATGGTAACTGACAGCTACAGTAACACCATAGCTTCTTTGGTGCTGACTGACAGCTCACAGTTAACAATTGACAGCTTTAAAAAGTTACCAAACCAAATTATGTATCCCTACGCCTAACCATATGATCTAGAAAAACATGTGTTTAGCAGCTGTCACTTTTGACAATCAAAATTTAGGTATATACCTAAATGTTGACTGTCAGAAGTCAGCTGTGAGCTGTCAGTCAGCACCAAAGAAGCCATGGGGCTACTGTAGCAAACGCTATCATACTTACTCTCATGTATTCGTTCACCAAACCATTATGCTCTAAAGGACCATTAAATTGATTTGTTGTCACTTATGGCTGTCAAAACTTTCAAAACAAACAACTTTAACAGTTTTTATACTTTTGCTAGCTGTCAGTTACCACCACTCCTATGGCGAATGGACTATATGTAGTAGGATTTAATTAAGGAAAAATGCCTTTCAGTCGGGTAATTCTTACAAAAATCAGTGTATATATCTGTCGGTATAGTTGTAGAGTGATTCATCAAAGGTCAAGGGATTGATTATTTGTCTGACACACAGAGACCCATTTCCAATAAGATATCTTAAACCAGACTATCGGATATTATCTAAACTGCCTTACATATTTAAATGATCTAGCAAAAAAGAAATATGAAGCTAATGATTTGTGACTTACTACTTTCTCTTTCTGAGGAAGAGGATTAAAAACCTAGTACGACGAAACTAATCCTATATTGCAGTCCAACTTGATCCTTGAACTAACGAGTCTGTTGAATCATCTCCACGCAAACCGTTGCCTATGATATAAGATGTTTGAAACTTATGCTAAGTTTGGAACTGATGGTCTTATAGATAGGGGAGTGGGAAAATGTCAGTGTTTTTATTAAAAAAAAAATCTCAAAAGAAAAAAAAAAATTTAGTAAGAAATATAAAGTTTAATTTTCTTCACATAGCGACCTCAAACAGCTGTTGAATATTTGTCAAGGATGTCCTGGAATTTAATGGCAACTTTTTCATTAATTTAAAAAGTTTCTCACTAACGCCACCATGCTCATTACAAATATTAAACAGCTGTTGAAATCACAATGGGAGGAAAATTAAAATTTATGTTTCTACTTAAGATATAACCCACCTCGTGGCTTAGTTGGCTAAAGCGCTTGTCAGTGTTGAGCTCGACTGCTGAGGACCGGGAGATCGAGGTTCGAATCTCGGTCGGGTGAACTGGGGGTGGTTTTTCCTAAATGGTTTTCCACTCTCCCTCCACGCAAATGCGGGTTAACTTCCTCTAATTCAACCTTCCCAATTCCCTTAATCCATTAGCGTAATTAGTACTTAAAGCGTATAACCCGAACGGGTAGTAAGACGTGGTGCTAAATATTATTATTCAGATATATTTTATTAATTTTGCAAAAAAAAAGTTTTATATAAAAAAACTGCCAAAACACTTGCCTTTTAAGGTGACCTGGTAGTCTAGGGGCAAGGTGTTGGACTTCTGTGCTGGGGTCCGGGGTTCAATCCTCGGTCCCGGCACAGACTTATCTGATTACCAAACCCTTCCTTCACCTCTGACAAGACATCTTGTGAATGTGGGGAATGCCAGGCCTCCACCGTGGTTCGGATTCCACGTTAAACTGTAGGTCCTCCATTTCATCTCACAACCCACCTACAATTAGCGTAAGTGCGTATAACCCGAACGAGTAGTAAGACACGGTGCTAATAATAATATAATAATATAATAATAATAATAAAAAATAACTTGCCTTTTCTTGAGACCCTACACTCCCACTCAAACCGACCATGATCCAAATACTAGGCAAACTCATCTTAGATTAAAGCACAAAATGTATTTTAAGTTGCTATTTTAAACTGAAGATCAGGTTTGGTAACCTCCTATCCCTCCTTCCTCCCTGGAGTATTGATACTTATCCCTCCTCTCTCTCCCTATCAACCCTCTTTGACCCAACCCCAAGGGTTGGAAAAGGGAGGGGAATGAAGGGCGAAGAATCAATCGGTGCCTATTAGCGGTTCCGCCACGCGTCGCGTATGGTTGTATGTTACAGGGGGTCAAGGGGATGGACGATTGTCCCACCCCAGTCCGAGTAAGAAGGGCACGAGCCCACAGGCCTTGCGGATGCAAGAGTCCTAAATCTAACACAGATTTAAAAAAGAAAATCAAATTCAATCCAAGCATTTATATGATCGGTAAACTTTTCAAATAAATTAATAGAAAAATATTGGATACATATAAAACTAGAAAAGATCAATATTTGTTTTGCTTTTACAATAAATGATAGCTTAGTCCTAAACGTCACTCAATTAAAGCGTTTGTGTTTTTAATTATAAAAATATTCTCCAAAGTATTTTTTATGGGTGTGCACCGCATAAAAGGGCCTACTAACCGTTCGGGCCTATCCATATATTTACAGTACACTAATGGGTACTATAAGAAAGGTTAAGTTTTAAATAAAATATAGGCCTACTATTATTTGTGTGAGAGAAGAGAGTGAAATATTTAGATATACATCTAACCCAAAATACCCTATCAGGATTCAAACCCTGACTTCCCCATCAACGGCAAAGCAGATCAAATTAATTTGAAGCCCTAACTCGTGGGCCCTTCCTTGGAAGGTGTCATTTATTTAAAACATGTATGTTTTTAATTATATGAATATGATCTAAAGTACAGTTGAGAGTGTATAACAAGCTTACACAAATGTGCTTCGTAGTCTATTAGTTACTGGAAATGTATGTCATCACAATTTTGTAGTAAAAAGTTTCATATCTTAAATCATCTGAATATTCATGGAAATCTAAAATTACGATGGATTAAGTTATACAAAAAATTAAGTATATTAAAATATAAACACGTTTTATTCATAACACTATGTTTCGGACTATATATACTCCAATTTTCTTAAGAATTGACATATCTGACAGCTTGAAAAAGCTACTAGATCTACTTTCATCTATTGATATGTCAATCATGTGATCTGCACCTGTCACAATTTATATTTACAATAATATCAATACCTATAAAATAACACTAATAAAATAGAAAATGTTATCAATTTTGACCACAAAATAAATGCTTGTATTTTTTAAAAGAATCTTCAAATGTCCATTTGTAATAAAGTCAAGCTATACTTTGTGTTGAGATTTCAAATTGGACAAAGGATGAATGGACTATTTTTGTACTCTTAAGAGGAATCACTCTACCATACAAAAGGGTACGCCTACCCATCAAAAATTAAAATGTCGATGAAAATTTACAGTTTCCTCCAAATTACTTCTTTACATGTCATATCAGGTTGTACATCCCCCTCCACCCCCCTGCCCCCATCAACCTTCCTCACGAGAGTGGTTAAGGGGCTGAGAGAACACTGGGCCAAAGTAAGGGAGGCCGTTATGGGGAGCAAGGGGATAGCAGTAGTTGTCTATTGTTTAGGAAAACAATGATGACGCTTCCTCGGTGATGGAATCTACTCCTCACCCGCTTTTCTATGCAACCCGCGCATCCCCTTAACAATGCCTTTCTATAGTCTGATATTCACCGGTGACATTTTTATCTCGTTGGAAAAAGAGGGTGGGTGGGAAGGGTGTGGTAGGGAAAGCACCATCAAGCCATAGAATAAGGTAAAATGGAGCACCCACCACCCCTTCTACCCTATAGAGGGGGCTGGGATGATGAAAGGCAGGTTGTTCTTGAATAGATATTGGCGCAAAGGGAGAGAGAGAAAGAGAGAGGTGGATAGGGGGTTTGGTTGGATGTGTAAGTAGAATGTTTTATAGCGAAAAGTCGTAAGAGAAGGGGAGGGAGATGCGTGGGTTCCTAGTCCGGTGAAACGGAGCATAAGAGGCGAGCCTATGATTAATATCCAGGTATTGATAAGCTCTGGAACGTCCTATAGTTTCTATGAAAGCTCCACGCGATCTTTCATCACTAGTATTCAGAGGTCCGCCCGCCATCACAAGCAAAACCCTCTCCCGTTCTCTATCATACGTAAGGGCACGGTCCATTGTCAACTTCGAAAAGCAACGCTCGCGCGAGCCAGAGGAGAGAGCCTAGGCTTGTGCTATGGGGGGGAAAGGGGGTTCTTTGCTCCAACAATGACCACTTAAGACCAAACATTGGATCCCCCCCACCCTCTTTTCCCCCGCACCCTACCACCTTCATCACCCCTTTAACCATCTCGCTTTGGATCTCAACACAATGCTTTGTACGGACTGGACCCTCTTCGGACTTGGATGAGGTGAAAAGGAAGTCCCTACACAGTCCATGGACCACAAGAGGCTGGGTGGAGGGAATCTACCCCATCTCTATCTGTCCTCTCTATTCAAACTCTCGTGGAGCACACAACTATACAATGCATCTTCTGAGGGGGTGGAGGGGGGGTTGAACTACGGGTCAAAATTGCATTGACCTTCTCTCTCTACCACCCCCTTCCCCCATCAGTTTTTGAACAATAGGATGCGGATATAAGGGAAGAGAGATTTTCAAAAGGGAGAAGTACTAGAGTCCAATATCTTAGCCTTCCCCGCATCCCTAACAGAAGTGGAATAATGGTGGGATTTTGATATTTTTATAAGTTTTTTTTCTCAAACTAATGTAGATTCGTAATGGTGAGATGTATGGGCCCCTGGGTTGAATGAGAATATTGAGGCTACCGTTGTTTAGGTGTAAGAGGAATTACTATGGCCAGGAAGATCTGAAATAAAATTTAGATCAAGCTGAGTTCACTCGTAGATTCATTGTTCAACGACTACTCCACGATATAATGCTAGCCCTATAACTTGCTATAAGTTTGTTTCAAGCAGTGGCACACTCAAAAGCTTAGGTCTACTTGGTACGAGGGGGGGGGGGAGGGGGGGGAGGGCTAGGGAAAACATTTAAGGCTGTACTAAGAATTAAATTTAGAGGTATAGGAGGGCTTAGGTGGTACTGGAGTTGAAGAAAATTTATGAAAATTTAATGCTGCTAGAAACTAGTTTGAACTATTTTTGCTGTAATTAAAGGCAACTATTTAGAAAATGTAGGGACCTAAGATCTGTAGGCCTAATGATTTATGAATGGTACTTAGATATAAAAAAAACCACTCAAATGTGTCCCATTCATACACTTTACTTGAGTTCATGAATAATGGGTGAATAAAATTTATAACAGGTTTAATCTAAGCTCTAAAACTATTTTGGTAGCATTCACTCTTTATATATTATTTGATTAGTGTTTCCAAATGTGAAGGATTTTCTATATTTCACAGAAATTAAAGTTTGTAAGATATATTTATCCTTTACTACAGTGTTTATCAAAGTTTTGTTGATGGAGGACCATTAAATGGAAGTTAGGCGCGTTGAAGGACCGCCATGGCCCTGGGAGTAGAGGGGGTTAGGGGTTGTGTTAAAAAAATATTCAGGAAAAATGTTACTCTCAGGCAATTACATTTTTACTGTCATAGATAAATACAAGAAAAAAATAAACTTATTAAATATAATATTGAACAAAAATGGAATATATATATATATATATATATATATATATATATACATTTAAATAGTAAGTAATAGTTTTTGTATTATTTTTAGCATTCCAAACCTCATAATTCTTGATAAATAAGTGATCAGATTTGTTGACGTAAGGTTGGTACAATCTTCCTTTTATGTATGACTTGTACTTACCGAGAAAAGAAATACAGCACAGTATGGCTATTTTATCTTAAATAAGATTACATTTTAATATTCTGCATTTTAAATTTTTGTATTATATGTGATCAATGGGTGTATACAATTGCATGTCCATTATATCGCGTGTCCTTTACATCGCGTTTTTGGTATAAGTACATTGCAGGTCCATCACGTCGCGTTTCCCCCACCTCTTTACACACAGCTAACCCTGCTCTGACGTACAAATGTAATGTAATTGATTTGACCCTGAAAAGTATGTGAAAGCATTGACAATAATATCGTCTTAATTTTATAAACATATCTTATTTCATTTAAATTATGTAGTATATTAAATGGCGCTTAAAGCACTTCTTCTTCTAAGAAGGCAAAAGCCACTGAACAGTGACGTCACGCACGTGACGTTAGTAAAGTCATGTTGACAATATATATATTTCAAATAATAACTTCCTCTTCTCGAAGGTTCGAATAGAGATTTTTAAATGTAACTTGAGTCATTTTCCGGCTCTAGAACCGCCCAGTAAAATAGAGATGTTTTTGTCTTGTATTTTGTTTTTCTAAGCTAAACCTTCTCGAAGCTTCCATGAGCAAGGGATATATACAAAGAATGGTGCAACGTAAAGGCAGTTGGTGTCCAATACTGACAGAACTCACTTGGACACTTGGCGTCCAGCAACACCTGTCCGCGCTCATACAATAGGCCGCGTATATATTTAAACGACATGATCTATTTTCTCATTAAATAAACAGATTCAGAAATAAAAAACATGTCAAAATAATAAGTGTTTATTAATTATAATTCTTCAATTGGCGTCCATCGCGGCAGTAAAATATCAGAACAACATAAATGGCGCACAACGTAGAGACCCGTAAAACAAGACCGTTTCACAACCAATAGAAATGAAGGGTCAACTGACTCCTCTTGGAAGGGGGAGTGTTTCTAGCTTGTCAAAAATCTAACGTCCTTAAAAAGAACTTGAAGACTTGAATTTGTAAATTCAAATTGATGTGGCGCAATGAAAAGTAAAGATGAAATAATAAAATAAGAATATAATCTACAAATTAAAAATATACCTTCTTATCTGGACAATTTTTTCCAGAAAAGTAAAAAACTAAATTATGGTGTATTTATTTTAGGAGTGTTGTAGATACAGTTAGTTGCCTAAGCATCTCGGTTATGGTGAGGTTTATTTAAGTTTTGTTTGAGTTACACTATTCTTTCAACTAGCTCCACCTTCAAAGTGAGAGTCAGAGGTGAGAGACAGGTACAGTATCCTGGCAACCAGACCTACCTTCAAAGTGAGAGTCAGATGGGAGAGTCAGGCACACTATCCTTGCAACGAACCCTACCTTCAAAGTGAGAATGGGAGGTGAGAGTCAGGCACACTATCCTAGCAAAACGCGATGTGATGGACACGCGATGTAATGGTGGTCCCCCGTGATCAATATTGTTTAATTATTATTGTAAGAAATCTTCCCGGAATCCTGCATAGCACTTGATAGGCCCCCACGGACCACGCATAGAGGAACACCACAGTTTAGTAGATATTAATCATTAATTTTTTTAACTAGCTTTAACTCATCAATGGGTTCATGCGGTGGTTGAGACATCTAAGGCGATAAATGCCTGAATGCGTTGACTAATCAGCTCTGGTTGCTTTGTCAGCTCGAATCCTAGTCAGGTTGAAATTACTTTTCCTTATCTTTATTACAAAATGCACCTTGAGTCCGACATCTTAGCTCAGTCGGTAGCGTGTCTGCCTACTGAACTAAAGGTCCCGGGTTTTATTCCTGGCATGGTCAAAATATTATTATTGATGAAAATATGAGTTTACGCTTTCGATAAATTAACGGCTGGGGACTGGTTGTTGTGCCCGTCCTGGTTCCAGGTTCTAATATGCCTTGGCTTGTATTGAGAGCCTTAAATACCAAATGTATTTGAGCATCAGAGTGGTGGCTACAAGTCATATATCTTTCCATGTACCTTTATTTTGTTATTGTGCAAACAGAAAATAAGGCAATGTAAAATAAATATGACTTTGACCTTAGATACAATATATCAAACTAATGTGTTTGTAATTTTTACAATTGGGAATTTTAAGTAAACTTTTAATGAGCTAAATAGTACACCTTTTGAATATTAAGTCATAATTAAACATAATCTGAAAAAATTTACGTATTCTTTTTCAGTGCTCTTAGTTTTATGTCTATTCAAATAATTTTAATTTATATTAAAATTATTTGGTGTCAGAGTTGCTCATGTTGCCTTGCTTTGGGTGTGACACTAGTTTCAAGTGCGGGCTTCGTTCTTTGTTAAATGCAAGGCTGTGACTCAGTCATTGTCTTGGAGTTCTATATGTTTTCGTCAAAAATAAGTTCCTCTAAAAATATAAAATAACAATATCCAAGAAATTTTAGGTTTACAAGCAAACGACAAACGGGAACTCCTTAAAATAATTTTAAATGGAAACCAAATGGAAATGTTTCAATTGCGAATCTGAGGATGATTTTATTCAAGTAAAGAAAATGTTTTCAAAATATTTTAGTGAAGCCAAACGGGATGAAAGCAAACATTAAGTTAAAGCTCGGGATTTTTGAATGTCAAAACCATTACAAAGAAATTGAACACACACACAAAAAGATTGTATAAGTGTGTATGGATAGATGATTAAAAAACACATTGATGAAATAAAACTTTCCCATTTCATGCAACCGAGAATCTAGCCACAGTCTCACGGGTCATTCATCAGTCCTCCATTACACGTAAGGTCAACTCTATACAAGAAAGACATCTAAATGAAACAGTCCTATCGACTTGCACCATGCAGAGTATTATACTCGTAGTGCAGCTATATCCATAATATCTGTATATCCTAGTACACACTGGACGATATTGCCAGATACAAGCCATTCGGCGATGTTTCCGTGTATCTGAATACACGGGAACATCGCTCAAGTATCCGTCGGTAAAAGATCAAAGAAGGTTGCTAGTATCTTGTCTCCCACCTCCAATGGGAAATATTGCTCAGTGTGGACCCACGGGCAAGCATCGCCGGGCAGTTTTTGAACTTAATTCAGTTGTTTTTTTATTCATCATTCTAGTCAACAAACACATCAAGCTTGTGTACGAATCACCAATTGGTATTTGGGTAGACGCACTGAAGGAGAAACTGAGGCTTAAAGGTTGGTATCTTACTTGGTAATTGTGGATGCTACCAAACTAAGTATCTCCTCGAAATCCGATTTCATCATCATTACGAAATTTTAAAAAGAACATCACTCATTCAACAATAGCTCCGTCAACAAACAGTCCCCACAGTTGTCTCCTCATCTTAAAAACTCATTTTTTCCACCAACGTCTTTTTGGCTTTTGGTGACCCATCTATACATTATAAAAGCGGCATCAACACCAGCAGTGATTTGTGGATCCTTCGCGAAGGAATGGGGTGGGGAGAATGATGGGATGTGGATGCTCGGTGTGGACGCGCAACATCTGTGGATACTTGTGTCCGGATACAAGTTGTTTGTGCATGGATACTTGTATGTGGTGATTAACACACAGTGTGCACCAGCCTTTAATATCATTTTGATGTCCCAAGCTTGGATAATGTAAGAAAATAGATTTTTTGTTTCGTAACAATTCAAATCAAAAGTTCCCGCCCTCAATATATTTCAAATTAATGATTGATTTCAGAATACTAAACTCAATGCATTCACATATGTAAGAACATCTTCTCAGACACCTGGGTGATCACTTATTTACTTTTTATGTTGTTTACAACGACTATTGTCGCCAGACAAAATTGCTCCTTGTTTTCTTTTCCCCAACCTTTCTTTCGAATACTTGTGAAACATAACAACTCCGAGGAAACTTTCTGCTTCCCTCCCTCCCTTATTAAACCTGATTTAAGCATGATGCAAGCATGGCAAATTCGAAGGAGAGAAAGAATATCCCAAAAAGATTTCCTTCAAAACATTTACAAGACAAAAAAGAGCCGCTCTCTTCATTCGGTCCGCAACCTTAATGTAGGGACGATACGCGACAATTTAATCCATAATAATTACTCTTGACCGCCAACCTCCAACCTTGGTGTAACTCGAACGGGTAGTAAGACGCGGTGCTAACAAAATGTTTAAGGCAGTTTTTCTGCATTTTTTATATTAAACATTCTTTTGGTGAAAAAAAAATTGCTCTACTAGAAATATAAAGTTTAATATTCTTCACATGGTGATATCAACGGTTGTTGAATATCCGTCATGGACATAAAGAAATTAGATGAGAATTTTTTTTAAATGAATATAAAAATGTTTCATTAAATTCCAGGACATCCTCGACAGATATTAAAGAACTGTTGAAGTCCTCATATGAAAAAATTTAACTCTCCATGTTTATACTGGAGAAATATTTGATTTATTTTTACCTAGGTCTTAAAAAGGTTTTATTTAATAACTGCAACAGCAACAACAACAAAAACTTAAAATCCGCGTTCTCTACACTTCCACCTTTTCAACTTTAGGACCAACACAACATTCATGTCCCCAAATTTTAATTTACCATGAAATGGTACGAACTAATTTTCACAGGGATAGAGATTTGTTTGGTCCTTTCGGGAATCAAATCTAAAAAAAATTAATGAATTTCTTACAGGTTTCCAACTGAGTCAAGGTGATGTCAGAACTGAATTATAACATTGTTAAAAACCAGGGATGGGTACTTCTAATCCTCGATTACCTTTAATTCTATGCGATATTTAAGTTTCGGGGATTCTTAAAAATAATCCTATTTGAGATTTGAGAATAATTGATTATATACATTTTGAATCAGAATTGGTTTTAGAGCTAATATGTTGATTCTGAGTGGTTTAGACCAAAATACATATAGGTCAAACTTAACATACCCCTTGTAAACATCTAGTTACTATTTATATTTATATAGTAGCAAACCAGATATTGATGGAAAAACATACAAATGTAGAAAAGTCACTATCTTATGTTTAATTAGGATTTCGAAGATTCGGGTTGGAGATTAATAGGTTAGATGAAGATGAAGATTAGATTTTTTTTTAAGTTGATTAGTTATTCCACCCATCTCTAATCAAAGCTATATATAGAGTCTTGAAGGTACGAATTTGGAATCAAATCCATGGTATCTACGATTTGGGTCTATTTCTTCAACGAGTCATAGGAAACCAGAGTATTCTCCCCTTATATGTATAAAGTCAGTTCGGGTGTTGACCACAAAGAGAAGAAAGAGAGAGGATAAGACCAGGGGGTATGTGAAATAAGTCAGCGGGTTGACTAGGGGACCTTAGAGAGGTGTTCGCTGTTTGTACAGATGTCTGGAGTAAGGGATTGGAGGGGTAGATAGAGGGAGGCGGAAAAGAGGTGGGAAGAGCAACCGGTGGTGTGTGCTTCTGCCCCACACCGAGTCTAACCACGTGACTCGGCACCCTTAGGGTTAGTTAGCGTTGGCGAGACTCGCTAAATACCCCTACCCACTTTCCCTCTAACCCCCTTTCATCCCATCCTTTACCAAACACACAACCCAGAGCCACGTAAGCTAGAGGGGAAGGGGGTTTTACAAATTGAAAACTAAAACTGTGCACACAAGAGAAAGACGAATAGAGATCGTGAAACTAAAACGGTCATGAGAAGTGTAAATACTTTCTTCACTTTGTTACAGGCTTTCTCTTACTTCAAGAGCGAATGAATGGAGATAAAAAAGTATTTAAAAAAATACTGTTTTTTTGGGGTGAAGGAGTGGAGAAATAAAGAGTGAGACTAGTGTAAACAAGTTGTAAAATTCCAAGTCCTTATTTTCTCAAAATATGGCATCTACCAAAATGGAAGTTTTCTTTAAAGGTGTGCAGTTAGAAATTCAAAGAACTCTGAAATGTTTTTCCTCCCACCATGTCCTACTATCCATCGTGCTAAACGTATTTTATGTCAGTGAGGTGAGAATGAGTAAAGGGGGAAATTTAGAGGAAATGTATTTGGATTTGCATTAAATGAGGGGGGGGGTAGTCATTAAGTAAAGGGAATACTTCAGTATATCCAGCCCTGATTCGAACGAGGACTTCTCCATCACCGGCAAACCAGACTTGATGGTATTTACATTCAGACCATGCGTCTGCCGGATAGAAAACTCAAGTGTAAATAGGTCTTTATGAAGTTTAGCTTAAGCTACATTTAAGCTATCAGAAAAACACAATGATTTATTTTTCGTTAATATATTTGTAGATGAGTGAATATTTTTGTTACCAACCTGCATCAGTGGAAACACAAAAAAATTTGGTCAGTCTAGTATTGCTTTGTTTAGTTAGTGATGGGAAGGCTGGGGTTAGAATCCCAACCAAATGTACGCAGAGGTTTTATTCTTAAATGGTTTCACACTCTCCCCCCACGCAAATGCGCGTAACTTCCAGCTACTCTACTTTCCTCAACTCTAGCCCATTTAGCTTAAATGTATAGACCTGGATATAAAAGGATTTTGTAGGAAGAAAATTTTAGAGTAAGCAAAAATATTTGCTGTCAAAAATGATGACACTTACTATACATATGTCTAGTGTTATTTGACAGGTATTTGTAAACACCACCAAGAGGGAAAGCTGCAAATCACATGCCTTGGTGTATGAATGTGTGAAAATATATTTAGTATCTAGCTTTTCTAGCTGTTGGATAAATGTTTCATTTGAAAATGTCTGTAGCTTGATGGTTAGTAAGACATGGAGCACCTCCTCTTCCCCCACCCTAAAAAATAACAAAGCTATTGTTTTATTTTTAAGCATAAAATATCACACACTTAATATGTTTCTAATATGAGAACTGTGATAGCAGTAATTCAGTTCACATTTGGTCCCTTAAACTCACGCTGCGTCAGGTAATTTATTTTCCCATCGCCATAATTTCTAATAGAGTCAGAGTGAAATAAGGATACATTTCTAGAAACGAAATAGAACTATTTTTGAGCAGACAACTTTAACACCGTTTTCATAGACGACACCACTTGTAAAACAAGACAACAGCGCAAGATGAGGCGAGTTGTACAATTATACGAACGTACAGTATTGTACATATTGTAGTAAGTTATTTAACAATTAGATAAATTTATTACTATAACGATACGACTATACATGGAAGTATAAATATTCAGTCACGGAGAAGTGTTAAAAAAAGAGTTTTTTTTATTGTTTTCTATCTAATTAAAACGTTTGACACTCACATCAGTAGGCTTAAGGTATATAGCGTCACACTCGTGTTAGACTGGATTGCCTATGATGGGGTTGTCGTAGTTCGGATCCAGGTCAAGTGTGCCAAGGATATTTTTTGTGATTGGTTCTTTACTCTCCCTCTACGCATATTTACTTTGAAATCACATCATACTACCCCCCCCCCCTATTCAATGAAAAAAATTAATGTATATGTATAACCCGAAAGGGCCTGATGAGGTGAAAAAATAAATTTAGCACTGAGGCTATTATCGGCTTATTTAAAGGGTAGGAGTGAGAAGAGTAATTTAAAGAACATGCACCCGTGTTGGCTTGTAGAGATGATGAAAAAAATAAATTATTATTTTATGGTATTTAATTTTAGCTTTCTGAACCGACTGATATATCAGCACACACTAACTTACACAATGCACTCGGCCGAGATTTGAACCTTAACCTTACGGTATACTGCAAACCTGAAACTTTAGATCGTGTGGCCAAGATAGTTCTAAAAGTTTCCATGTATACATGATCCACTGTGGTGGCCACGTGGTCTAACGCGCTTCTCTCGTGTTGGACTAGGCTGCTGAAGACGAGGAGATTGGAGTTCGATCCTGGTCGGATGCACTGATGCTGATTTTTCCTCAGTGGTTTTTCACTCTCCTTCCACGCAAATTCTGTTGCACTTCCCCTGAATTGAACCTTCCCAGTCCCTAAACCAATAGTGTAATTAGTAGGCTTACATAGGTGTTTGACCCAAACGGGTAGTAAGATGCGGTGCTTAGGAAAAAAAAAAAAGTAAATATGGATAGTATTTTACCGAAGTTTTTTGTTAAATAAGCCGAGAACAACACTTTTAAAAAGTTTTAGTTATTTTTATGCTACTTTTATAAAAATATTGTTTAGTAAGCTAGAAAAAAAAGCTCAATAAATATGTTCTTATTTACAAAGAGACCCACTTCATCTTTTATTTTTTTTAGAAACCAGAAAATACTACCATTTTCTGATTATAACCTGTTCTTTTTATTGTTTCACGAGGGTAGTACAGCTATTATTAAAGTGACTTTCATTGGGTTTTTTTAATGTATCTTTTTGTTGTTGAAAAAAAGTCAACATAAAAAAATATAGATATTTCAATTAAAAAATAACTCTTGTGTCTAGAGATAAATTGTCTTATAATAAATTGAACTAAAGATATTTTTCTATTCAAAAACCGAGTCCATGAATAGGCATGTTAAAAAAACACTTCGCGGACTAATTAGTTAAGGTAGTTTGAAAATGCATATCCAACCTTATGTGCTGTTTTTTATAGTTTAATGCTTGTCTTAAGTGTTTGCTAACAAAGTGATTCAGTGGTGTCTTACATCTTGTTAAGGATACCGCCTATTTGAAGGGAAGTATTCTCATACAGTCATATTTCTTATAATAATGACATTTATGAAGCTTTAAAATCACAATTTAAGAAGGGCTACAACTATATTTCTAGCAATTTACTTTGAACTCATAACTGCTATAATCTCACGTGAAACCCTTTCATTATTTTTTAAAAGCTATATAAATTAAAATAAGTGGTTTATAATTCTATAGAAATGGGTTGATATCTTTCGCTTCCATTGTGGAGTGAAACATATTTTTAAGTAACAAACTTTATAAAATTGAAATTTTGGAACTTCTACAATTCCTCTCAGCGCTTCGGTAGGCCTTAAACAACGTATTTATTGTATTTCATATTAAAAAAACATGATTTCTTATTTTTATTGTCTCTGTGGCCTAGTGATCAGAGTTTCTGGTTTCAGAAGTCCCGAGTTCAATCCCCGACGCTTACAGAATTTCCTGTAAGGCAATGGGTCTGGAACGAGGTTAATCTCAGCCTCATGAGGACAAATGAGTAGCTACTTTAATAAAGAATTAGCGGTTCCGGTCTAGAAAATTGAGATTACCATCTGACTGAATCATTGTGTGGACCACATGATACCCTATGTAAATTAAATTTGGCACTATTTTTGCCAACTGTAACGGCTGCTCGATCGGTATAGCTCGTTTGGGGATTGACTCCATGAAATATTTTTATTGATAAAATATAAAATATTCGTCAAATTTATGTTTCATAAGGTTTAGGCTTAAATGGTTTTCTCGACACACAAAGATCAATTTTTTTATCGAACAGTAACGTAACGCGTTTTTTTACACACAATTTTCAATAACTTGACTCGTAAGTTAAATACTGCAGCAATTTTTACGATTTAATGATAATACACATCTAAGAAAAGGTTAAGTTCTTATTATGACCATCCAACTGTAACCTGTATCAAACATTTTATTTATTCCGGTCAATTTATCACGAATGATAGAATATACACCAGCAATGACACAAATCTGCATCGGTAGGGATGTTAACTAAAAGCAACCCCCCTCCTTGATATTGTTTGCAGGAGATGAAGGGGTTGGGGCTCAAATCCCTACCGGGTTTATTGAAGGAGGTTTGTTCTAAATGGGTTCTCACTCTTTATCCACACAAATACCAATACATTGACACTAAATTTGACCTTACTCATACCCACGTACATTAGTGTAGTTTTTGTTTTAGCACCGCGTCTTATCCGTTCAAGTTATACGCTTATGTACTAATTACTATAATGGTTTTAGGATTAGGATATTATATTTTTAGGAAGTGCATCCACATTTGCGTGGAGGTAGAGTCGAAAACCATTTGGGAAAAATCAGCCTCAGTACACCTGACCGATATTCGAACCTCGATCTCCCCGTCATCGGCGGTTGAGTCTAGTGCGAGAGTAGCGTGTTAGACCATGCAGGCACCGAAGCGGGTATTAGTGTAGTTACATGTGGATATCCCGGAGAGTAGTTCCGCATATAGTGTAAATAAGATATCTCTGGGACTTTTTAGGGGGGGGGGATGGTGCTAGAGATGAGAGTATTGACATGGTGCATCAGAGATATGGGGGACAATTGGAAGGAAAGGGCTCAACCAACCAAGGCTGTAGCTGGGGGTCGGGGGTGCGGGGGGAGGGGGGTTTGGGGGTTCAAACCCACGCAAAAACTTTATGAACAAAATATATATGGCTTTATTTATGATTCAAATAATATCAAAATTAAGATTAAAAAAATACAAACTATAGGTTTGTGTTACCATAAAACATCACTTCAGAGAGCTTCTAGAGGTGTTAAATATTTAGAAATTTCCCTAACCTTGGCATTTTGGGGGTTATTTTACCATAAAAAAAAAACACTTCACAGAGCTTCAAAAAGTGTTTAATATTTAAAATTGTCCAAGCCTTTGGCAGCTTGGGTATTATTTTACCATGAAAAAAATCCACTTCAGAATGGTTCTAGAACTGTTTATTATCTAGAATTTTTTTTCTGGCTTCCAGCAATTAGGGGATGAGCCCAGCAAACATCCCTGAAATTATTGGCTGGCTACGGCCTTGCTCCCAACATATAAAAAGGACAAGAAAATCTTACTAACACTACTCCTGATAAATAGTTTAGAAGTGGTGTGGGGGAAAAAAAAGTAAATGCTCATGACTCTGATTCAATGAGGTTGAGTACAATCCCAACACTGTATAGTTGGAGATTAATTTCTACGCCACGATTTCCCATGCATTATTCTGGAAAAGTGTGACACAGTTTCGTAACATTCACCCGATTTATTTTATCACCGTGTCCTATTACATAGTCAGGCTATAAGCATATTGGATAAACTCTGATAGGGTTGAGAAAGGAAGCATTTAAGAGGTAGTATACCCACATTTGTGTTGGGAGAAAGTGATAAACCTTTGAGGAAAATAAACCCCAAAGAAGACCCGTCCTGGATTCGAATTCCAATATCTCCATCTTCAGCAGGCCAAACTAACAAGAGAGTTAAAGCCTTCTACCAGAAGTGAGCAACAAAGTAGCCACAAATGTTGCGAATGAGAATTGAAATTCATCACACCATAACAATCAAGAGTTTAGGTTGTTCAATCGAACATTCGAAACAACACACACTGTTTGTACACTTTTATTCAAAGCATACACACTTTGACTACTCGGTTACAACTGCCTCAAACGCGAATGATGCAAATTGTTCAAATTGAAAGTGTAAGACAATTTAATGCGAGATTTGATAATACTTTTGTCAATGAAGCGTTGGTAAAGCGAGTGAGGGGGTATCCAATATTGAGCCAATGACTCATTCAAAAAGCAGAATGATAACAATGATATGCCGGAAAATATCGAGTAAAACCAGCATATGACGTCAGGAAAAGGTTTGTTTTACTGAGAGAGCTGTCAAACTCAAATTCACCACACCACTTTTATTGTGACGATTGGCGACAGGGTCCCCCCCCCCCCCCCTCCTCATCCCTCAGCCTTAGACCATTTAGCCACTGAGGCGGGTCACAAAGATTATATCATCATGCCTTTTATAACCCTAGCAATATATAATCGGTCGAGTTGAGCTCGTATACAAAATGGTAACATCCATCGTCAGCAGTCCACCAACCAGCCCCGTTGTGTAGTGGTCAGTGTTCCTGGCTACAAATCTAGGGGTCCCAGGCTCAATTCCCAGATGATAACATGGGTACTTTTCCTTAAAAAGGTATCATCCCAAAGATTGCCAGGGTTTGGTTAATCACATCATCTCATTGCGGGTACCACGCAAGCACCATAGGTGTACCCTGGATAAAGTTTTGGGCCACCAGATATATATAATATATAGTGTGTGTTATATATATATACTGTATATATATATATATATATATATATATATATATATATAGTGGGCTTATCTTGTTCGATCGGTATTTTATCTCTCTCTCTCTCTCTCTCTATATATATATATATATATATATATATATATATATATCCGGTGGTCCAAAACTTTATCCAGGGTACACCTATGGTGCTTGCGTGTGTATATATATATATATATATATATATATATAGAGAGAGGAGAGAGAGAAATATATATCCAGGCCAATGTTGCCATACGCTAAAAAAGAAGAAATAAAGCACCGTACTACAATCGAATCATGGTCCTCTATATCGGCAGACGATTACTCTAACCAGTTAAACATGGTGATGGGCAAGGGTGGGTCAACGAAATCCTCTCACACACACAAATTAACATTCTCCAAAACTTTTTCTCTCTCTCTCTATTAAAATAACAATGGCGGCTTGTTGGATTACCTACTATGACGTAATATCTGCATCATCCTAAAGCGACGCTATATTAAACTTGTACAACAATAGACGGTGCGGATTATTGACACTGCATTATACGAATTTGGGAGTGGTACTGTCAAATACCTCGTCGAGTTTGATTGATTTAGTTGTCACCCATGGCGCACACGTATAATAAAGTTATTCGGGAAACGTCAGCAATCGCTGCTATTTATTGGTATTGTTAAATGCATTGTCTTCGTGATGGGATGTAAATTATTAGAAACACTTTGATTGAAGGAGACCTGAGACAGTAGTAACTGTAAGCACGCATGGATATTAAGCTCTTAGACCTACTGGAACACTCACCCGAGCCCATCGCCGTGACTAAGTGATTATCAAGGTCAACTAGATGTATCATATCGCTTAGTTAGATACTGAATCATATCGATGGAGATATTTACTATAATTTTTACAGATCCTCAACCTGTTAACCAATAATTATATGCCTAGCTGTTGGTCCAATTACTATCAGAACCTGATACCCAGAAAAGTTTCATTTTAGCACCACGTGTTACTACCCGTTCGGGTTATACGCCTATGTACTAGTTACACTAATATGTAAGGGATTAGAAAGGCTTAATCCAAGGGAAAAGCACCCACATTTGCTTGGAGAAAGAGCGAGTGGAAAACCATTTAGGAAAACTATCATCATTGCACCCAAAAAGGATTGAACCCCCCGATATCCTCGTCTTCGGCAGTCTAGTCTATTGTGCGAGTAATGCCTTAGACCATGCGGCCACTGAAGCGTGTCTATAAACGTTACTAGATCTTATTTCACGGATTCATAAATCAAGTATCGTGATATTTAGCTGTCACTGTTGATAGATATTAAATACATATATAAAAGCACTAATAAAAGAGTAAAATAATATCAATTTTGAGCACAAAAATGTAGTTGTATCGCCTAACCTTATTATTTACCTACCTTGTTATTAACTAACTTATTATTAAAATTGAACAAATTAAAGTGTGAATTTGTGTCTATTACTGCCCCGTCTTACTATCCGTCCAGTCTGTACGTATTTATTCTACAGGTAACTAAGGTATAGTCTAGAGAAAATGCACACCCAATTGCTGAGAGGAGGCAGGGGAAACAACTTAAGGAAGAAACCTTTGTACACCCATTCAGGATTGAACCACAACCTCTTCGACACCAGCAAACCAGCCTAGATGAGAAAATTTGTCAGTGTGTCCACTGATGCGGGTATTCCTATGTGCGACTCTTGGGTAAGAGAGGTTGGCTACTAATTTAATGGTCCTTTATTTGTTTCCCTTGTGATTTCAAAATCAAATTATTATTTATCTATAATAATATTATAAAGAGGAAAGATTTGATTTTTTGTTTTTTTTGTTTGTAATGGATAAACTCAAAAACTACTGGACCGATTTTAAAAATTATTTCACCAATATAAAGCTACATGAGGGGTGAGGAAAGAGGAATGAGATGAAAATAGGAGGGAGGATAAAAAGAGGGAGGGGGCTGTACAGTTATGGTAAGACTGTATTTTATTTAAATAAGTAAAAAAAAGTTTTGTTTTTATATTGACATGATGGATGATTTGAAGCTTTGTTTTACAGGATTCTTTACAATATTTTTTTACGGGGAAGGGGGCTAGCAAATTATATGTTAAATTGATCATTAACATTGGGGAATATTCGGTGGCCACATCATGCAGGGGCGTTACACGAAATATATTTTGGGAGTGGAGGGGCGAACCAGTGTTTTTCCCAACTCTAAGCATTTCGAGATTAGAAAAATTCCCAAGCGGCAAAGGAGAGTACAAGGGCAATGATGAGAACGGGGTGGGGGGAGGGGGTGGGGCGCTCCAAGAATTATTATTTTTTAATTTGGGGTGATAGTCAAGCCTTGAACAGTGCTTTTAGGCGACTGTATTTTTAAATTTATTTGTTGATCCTGGATTTTTAAAGCAACAAGACATTTTCAGTGCATAACGAAATAACTTGAATTATTTATTTCAGTTTACCTGCATCTGAGCTAAATATCCAATCGAGCTTAAATACGTTTATTTATATATTCAGATATCGTTCAAATCATGTATATTTGGATTAAAAAATATAACTGACTTTATTACAGCGGTTTCCAACGTTTTATAGTCAATGACCACAACTTTTCTCTCTACGGCCATCGTGACCCATTGATAACTTAAAAGCGTTCAAATCATAGTTTTTAAGTTTTTTCACTGTGTATTACTATCAGCATGGACTATCTACATTTAACTACACCAGTGGGAAAGGTAAAATTTAGAGGAAATGTACCCTTATTTGCTTAGAAGTATATTTAAAATTTCGCATCTTCCTATAATCATAAAAATCCTTGAAAAATTATATATAAAGCAAAACATCTATATTGTGACCCCTCACAAAACACGATGTGATCTCCAGGATGGAAACCACTGCTTTATTATCACACACTTGGAAGCAATATTTAACTAGTAAGCTCCCTGAGCTTTAGAACTCGCGCGTCACTTTATAAAATAAATGGTACGGAACTCCGCACGAACTTTCTCGCTATATTGTTTAGAAATGAAGATATTTACTCAAAATTCGTAATATAATATACACTAGCAAGCCATAGAACAAATTGCGCTAGATATACGTAAAACATTTTTTGACTCATGGTTTTAAATTTAATTATTTTATTTTAAAATTATTATTACTATTATTATTATTAGCACCGCGTCTTACTACCCATTCGGTTATACGCACTTACGCTAATGTGTAATGGTAGGGTGATTGTGAGATGAAATGGAGGACCTACAGTTTAACGTGGAATCCGAACCACGGTGGAGGCCTGGCATACCCCACATTCACAAGATGTCTTGTCAGAGGTGAAGGAAGGGTTTGGTAATCAGATAAATCTTTGCCGGGACCGAGGATTGAACCCGGCCGCCAGCATAGAAGTCTGACACCTTACCCCTAGACCACCAGGTCGCCGACTTATTTTTAAAGAATTAACTTCTTCATTTGTATATTTTGACCAATAAAAATATCGCTATTGTGTCTCCGAGGGTCAACATTTCGTATTAAAATTTGGACTTCCGGTTAAAACTTTCGTCATTTTACTAGAGTATGCACATCTTATGGTTATCGCTTTGATATTAAATTTCTCTTTTATAAATTTTGACCAATAAAATAGGTAATTATTGACTATTGAGTTTAAAATGAGAGAGATAGAATCGTTATAGCCGATTGTGAGAAAATGGAATTTTTATCCTTTTATCCTCTAGTAAATTACTATTAATTTTAGGGTTATACAGACACACAGACAGGTGGCATTGCAAAAACCACTTTTTAGGGTTCGGGGGCTATGAAACATCAATATCTATCAACATCGCAGGCTAGATTTATTTTAGACGGTCGTTAAAGTGTTGGCAAAGTTAAAAGAAAAATATATTTGTGTATAGCTTGAAAACTGATGGTTTTATAAAAAAATGTAGGCTTATTTCAAGTAAAATATGTTTATTATAAATATATCCACATGTATGCAATGATAAGTAATTTCATATCTCAAATAGTTTCAGAGATATGATAAAAAATGAGAATTTACACATCCGACCGGAGCCCTTAATTTCATTTTGCCGAAATATTGAGGGTCACCATTTTGTTTAAGATATTTATAAATGTTTTTAAATGAAACTTAATAAAAATCTTTAGAGCCGATTTTGAGAAAATAGACTTTTTCTCTTTTTGCTCTTCAGTAAACTACCCTTAATTATAGGGTTGGATATCAAATTCCAAAATTCCATCAGGGCAACCCTATAAAAACCCTAGATACCAAGTTTTAGCCCGATCGGTAAAATAATTTAGGCTCTAGTCGGAGGTACAGATAGACAGACAGACCGAAATACAAAAACAACTTTTTCGGATCCGGGGGGTCATGAAATATCAAGATTCATCAAAATCTCGAGTTTGATTGTTTTGACGATCACAATACTTTCTCTGCCTCTAAGATAGCGATAAAGTAAAAATTAAAAATTGGCCATGTTTATTTAAACACATTTTCAGCTGTAAAATAAAGAAATAAAAAATTGAATTTATCGATAGTTCTACATTATTTTGATACCTGTCTACCAATTTCCTACTTCATAACTTCATGGAATTTGCCCTAAAATGTTAATACTGGTACGTGAATAAACTATTCACAATATATTGTAATTTAGCACGTGTTGGTGAAGGGGATTCCCCTGACATTGTATGAAATAACTGATAGCAAATTTGAAATAAGCACTCTTAATACCTTGGTTACACGAAATTTCATGCAAATTGAACATTAAATAACGAATTTATAAATGTATCCCAAATTTAAAAATGTTAAAGGGTGAAAACAAACTTAATTTTTGTTTAATGTAGTCGACTTTATCAAATGAAAAATTAAAAGAGTTGTAAAAATGTAACACAGCCCTAAGTTACTCCTCTTCATTCATTGTTGCTTTGAGCCTATTTAAATTGCTTTCATGAAAGACTATTTTAATAAACAATGAAATAAGATACATCAGTGTTAAATTCAAACTAGTAAGGATACTTGCTAGAAAAATGAGTGTGTAGTTCAGAAGTCAAACACTATCACTAACCTCAATGTCCTCATTTCATCAGTCAGATCTTTCGATAAGAAAACAATAAAATGTTGCCTAGTTAATTATTTCCCTCAGTTTTACATTGTCTCTATTTTCTGCTACTTTCTCTATGTTCTCACCATACAATTACCTAAAACACTCCCTTCATCGTTCTCTTATACTGTTTTCCTCCCATATTATCTCATCACGTTCATTCTGAATGCTATAGCTCTTTCCTTGCATTCCTTGTTTGGTTCTCTGTATCCACTTAAAACAGTTTCTTATTTCCTTTAAAATCATTCTTCATTATTTCTCCTTCTTTTAATCTCATTTGCTACTTACTCTCCTTTACTACTTTCTTTGTATCCGTCTTTTTTTTTTCTTTGTATCTGTCCCACTAACTCCTACGTTCTGTTTCACTCTTCACAACAATCACTCGTTTGTATGCGTCTTTCTTTTCTCCCTCAGCTTCATTCACCTGTTCAGTCCACCATGCATCCATTTTTAGGTTTCCCACCACCACAGATTCACACACATCTTTCGCGCACTCAACTGTTCTAAGCACTTTTTATTTCATTAGCATAAAGAATGTATTACGACATTTCATTCATGCTCTTGTAAAGTCATTTACTCGCACAGCAGCAATCTTTCATGTTGCGCTCGCACACTTTTATCTTGCAACTTTTCCAATTTCACGCTTACTTTCTTAATACTCTTGCGTTGCTTCTTCACAAAATTCCTACTTAATTCAACTACTGAGATCACTAGGAAGTTTATTAAATCACAACACTAAATATCGTTTATGTCACATAAAAAAATCACATCGAGATAAACATCTGTTTCTTCAAAACAAACATATCACTTCCACAAATTGACTAGTCAGAAAGCTGTCCCAATATAGATGGCGTTGATGGCGCCAACTTGAAACTGTCAACATTTAAAAAAAAAAAAAGAATACCCTAGTCCCTTAGTTTCGAAGATAACCACGTTAAAAATAAAAGATTATTCACATTAAAAAAATCAACGTTGGTCAAACATCAAAGATGAAGGAATCCGCTAGGCCAAGTAAAATACAAAATAGAATGATTTCAAAAAAATACTTAAGTAAAACTACATTACAATATATTATATTTAAAAATAAAACAAAAGGGTATCAGAAATAGTGTCACAATAGAAGTCTTCTTATTTTATGTTTTAAAATCACCTTTAGTGGGTTGTATTAGAAAAAAAGTATCGTAATTATAATTTAATTATTTTTTCGGCTGCCATTCATCCTAGTTTACATTCTACAACTTTATCGCTGTTATGTTGTTCTATTGTTCACCTAAAGCTATGTGTGCTGTTTTATTGATCTTCTCTTAACTGAATGTGTCAAGTTTGCCTTAATATTAAATAATGTGAAAGGTAGATTATTTTATATAATAATAATTAGATAAATAATAATATTTAGCACCGCGTCTCACTAACCGTTCAGGTTATACGCTTTAAGTTCTAATTACGTTAATAGATTAGGAATTGGGAAGGTATAATTAGAGGAAGTGAACCCGCATTTGCGTGGAGGGAGAGTGGAAAACCATTTAGGAAAAACCACCCCGTTTCATCCGACCTAGATTCGAACCTCGATCTCCCCGTCCTCAGCAGTCGAGTTTAACACGACAAGTGTGTTAGCCAACTACGCCACAGAGGCGGGTGATAAATAAAAAATGGATTTATAAACTAAGAAAAGGAGTGAAATTATATAGGTTAAAATGGATTATTTAAGAAATATTTAAGAAAACACTAAACAATATTTTTTAAACTCTTCTGTATGAATGCTTACTCAAGGATGACTCAAACACAAAGTGTTTTCTAGTCCATTATCAGTCCCTTGATATTATCTAAACCTCTTAAATACTTATGTGAACTCATTTCAATAAATAGGCTAAGCTCGTATTTACCTTTTATATAGAGAAATTAGCTTGAAAGTGTTTTATGATTTAGTTTAGTTAATAATTTGCTATTTTAAAGAAAAAATATATTTATAAGTACAGTTTATAAACCGTTGTTTTGCTGTGCTCATAGGGCTGGAAGATATTAGCATTGTGTACTTTGTTGGAATGGTTAACTTTTCATGTAAAGATACCAAACATGGCAAATTCCCCTATGCCCCCGTACCCAAACCTACCTATTCATCGCTAATGACTATACATTTATGTTCTCCACCAAGCACTCAGCTATGTTTTAATTCTTCATGACAAAAATGTTAAAACATACATTTTCCAAAGTTATGACAACCATTGTGAACTCGGTGCGCTGTTCCGTGCTGTTGTTACAACGCTACAAACACACATCTACACAACCCCCTCGACAACATTGTTAATGTTATCATTACTTATCAAGAATCGATAAGATAAACGAGTGCTGAGAATAACACCACGTTACAAAGAAACATGGTGTGGAAAGAGTCGATGGCTTGTCATCATCACAACTAGGTGTTTCAGAGATACTGCCGCGAGACAGCGCTACTGGAAGGTAAACATTGTGAATATTCTGCCCTCTTCCATCACAAAAGTCACAGCAACAATACATCGTCAACCTCAACCTCTTTACCCCTCCCTCTTTCGACCTATATCACCACCCTTTAAATATATTTATTCCTAATTTGTGTTATAATTGTTACGACAGGTTTCTCTACCATTCTTTAAGGGTGTTGGGTGACCTGGTGGTCTAGGGTAAGGTGTCAGACTTCTATGCTGGAGGCCGGGGTTCAATCCTCGGTCCGGCAAAGATTTATCTGATTACCAAACCCTTCCTTCACCTCTGACAAGACATCTTGTGAATGTGGGAATGCCAGGCCTCCACCGTGGTTCGGATTCCACGTTAAACTGTAGGTCCTTCATTTCATATCACAATCACCCTACCATTACACATTAGCGTAAGTGCGTATAACCCGAACGGGTAGTAAGACGCGGTGCTAATAATAATAATATATAATAATAATAATAATATAATAATAATAATAATAATAATTTAAGGGTGTTTTAGCAAGCTTTGTATGGTTTTCAGTTGCTTTTCTTTTCGAAACTATTTGTATGCTTTTAATATTACAAAATGTGTTCTTAAATAAGCATTTTTGAGGGCATTCTCAAACATTTTTATTGTTCTAAAGACAATTTTAACATGTTTATTGAAGTTTATTGGGGTGTTAATAATAATAAAAACTTCAATAAATACAGTAGTGTTTTTATATATCAATAAAATTATTAGAGAAAAACCGCAAGATAATTTGTTTTAAAAGAAAAGTTTGTTAATTAAGAAAGAACAAATTATTTTTATATAAATAATTCAAAACACGCTCAAACACCTTAACGTCAATAAGAAAAAAGAGTATTTTGTAAGAACAAGAAGAAAGTAAATGCCAGATGATTTTTTTTTCTAAACTTTCGTTCCTCCTCTTTCCCTCTTTCTTTTCATTTCATGTCTTTTATCTGACTCTGTGCAGCATTGTCACTGCTCCGACCCCATGACGCAACAATGCCAGTACTCCTGATTGTATCATCACCCCTGCCTGCCAGCCGGCAATACTTTTGATTCCAGACGTCAAATGGCAGACACTTTACACATCGCCCCGAGATATAGCACACAAAACAAATTTTGGTACAGAAGTTTGAGTAAGAGTCACTGTGAAAATTAGATCTCTGCATAGTGTTGACAACAACATGAACTTTAAAATAAAACACAAACGTAGACCACACAATTTTTACCCTCCGTACCTAAGGGCACATTCCAACAAAAAGTTTTTTTTTTTTCTAGTTTTTAAAAAATATTTATTTAAATTAAATAAGTGTAACGGGTCCCAACTTCTGAAAGAAAAAGATTAAAAACCCGCTTATTACATCAGCTGTAACCAACGACTCTCCCACCCTAATATCAGTTGTTGGTGTCGCCACCCCTTGGGTGTTTACAGTCTTAGTTTGGGCAATCGGTCGAGTGGTCAAAAAGGATTGTCTTAAGGAAAGGAGTATACTATGACTGAATCAGACGAGCACAGTTTGGGGTTGAGGTTTAATGTAACGCTACTTGTAAAGATAGCACAAAACCAAAATATGATGGTAACTTTTTCTAGCTGTCACAATCCTACCGTCAATAGGGTATACCAGATCCAATCTCAATCATCCATCCGTCAAACCATGTGATCTACAAGACCAAATGTTGATTTGTTGTCACTTTTGGCTGTCAAAACTTTCACAACAATTTGTTTTAGTAATATTGTTTTTTAACCGTGTTAACATTATTGAAATACGAACTTATGAAAATAGCCATTTGGAAGTTTCTCTTTTGTTGAAGTGGTGTTTGTGGTACATTTAAAAATGATTTATTTAAAAATGCTTTACAATTGAAAAGTTATAAATGGCTGCATTCTCTTCATAATTAATACGGTAAAACCCGTCTCGGTGGCGTAGTTGGATAACGTGCTAGATTATGTTGAACTGACTGCCGAGTACGGGGAGCGTGAGGTTCGAATCTCAGTCGGGTGAACTGGGGGTGGTTTTTCCTAGATGGCTTTCCACTCTCACTCAACGCAAATGCGGGTTCCTTCCTCTAAATTCAACCTTCCAAATTCCTAATCCATTGGCGCAATTAGTCCTTAAACGTGTAATCCAAACGGGTAGTAAGACCCGGTTCTATAAAAAAGATGAACCAGATGAAATGAAAGCTGTTGATGACGTCACTCAACCGTATTCCGCAGTGTCTACGCATATGTGTTTTCAAAATAAAACCTTTTTATTTTGAAACTAATATTTTGTATGGGTATTTTTCTAAGTTATAAAAATATATAATTATTTTTGTGGATAGTTATACAAGTGTTGATCTAATACGTTTAATGTATTGTTCCATACACTATAATATTATCTTGTGTTTCCACAACCACGAAACGAAAAACATAGTTGTTTTCTTAATATTTGTTGGTCTTTCAATTATTTAAGAAAATGGGCATTATTTAGTTATCCTTAAGGAAGGACTTTTAAATGCGTTTGATAACGCTGTCAATTATTATCTAGTTTTACTAAGAAAATAATAATAATAATAATACCCACCTTGGTGGCGTAGTTGGCTAACGCGCTAGTCGTGTTGAGCTCGACTGCTGAGGACGGGGAGATCAGGTTCGAATCTCGGTCGGGTGAACTGGGGGTGGTTTTTCCTAAAATAGTTTTCCATTCTCCCTCCACTCAAATGTAGGTTCGCTTCCTCTAATTCAATCTTCCCAATTCCTAATCCATTAGCGTAATTAGTACTTAAAGCGTATAACCCAAACGGGTATAAGACGCGGTACTAAATAATAAAATAATAATAATAATAATTTCCACATAGGTTAACACTGGAAACTTTCAACTAATGTTTACAATAACAAATTCTGCAAGCTGTGAGTTACCACCAATGCTACCCTCGACGGACTGTAAACTTAGTGTATTGCCTGAGGGCGTGGTCACGTATCTCCCTATATAACAGTGGTATGGGGGAGACTATATCAGTCGGACAGATAAACCCAGCCCTCTGACAAGTAAATTACTCCGTATTACCCGCAGCTCAGTGTTTACTCTGTTTATTAGTGGAGTCGGCCAGGAGAAAGGTTGGGAAGGCGGGGAAGCAAATTGTCTAGCGCTACCCCTTACAAGCGGATCACTTTACTAAATGTACTCTAGGACGGATGTATCACTTAGTGAGACAGACAAACCCACTGGGCATGTGTCACGTGATTTATACTCGCGCAAACATACTATGATTTTATTTCCAAGAGCGTTTTTTGCATTGTATTTGTAAAAATAAAAAATTAAATATAGTTGAAGGTATTTAACGTGCACTTTCTGAACCGACTAATCACGCAAGATAATTTATATGAGCGAAAGCAAAAGTGCTTACCAATTTTTCCGGTAAAACTATGTTTGCAAAACTTCCAGGATTTTTTTTTACATACCACAATCGACAGGGGACCGATGATAGCTTTATTTCCCATCCGAAGGAAGTTGTGCTATGGATTTTTATCGCTAAAAAAATATCCGTTGACCCAAGTTGGGTTTGAACTCACGAATATTGGCTCCTGAGGCGAACTCTTTGGTCCAAGTTCACCTAGGTCGACTTTATAAAAGAAAAATTATTTATAAATGAAAAGTGAAACCCTTTAAGTATTTGGTCACCAAATTGGTAAAATACATTAAAAGGAAAAACACACGCTAACCTAGGAAGGACTTATAAAAGCATTTTTGAACATCTTAAATTTAAATAAAAGTATATTTAAAAAAATATGAAAATATTGTGAAAAATAGTTATGTTTATTAAGCTTAATAGCATAATAAGTTCAGTGAAGGTGGATATGAATCCTACCTGAGGGTTTGAGCAAATTATTGTGTTTATATGAAGCTTAAAGTTGGCCTTGTATCAAGAGAATGCTACTAAAATTGACTTATAGGGGCATCCAGTTTTAAAAAGAAACACCTGAAGCGGGCCACTCCAAATAACTTATAAATGCATATGATATTTTTTAAATTTAATCGGGGGCCATACCAAATAGCTTCTAAAAGGATTACATTTTCAAAAATGTGTTGGGGGAAGACCACTTTCAATAGCTTCTATAGGTATCATCTAGTTTTAAAAAATCCAATCAAGATCCATTCCAAATAGCTTCCAAAGGCAACCAATTTTAAAAACTTTCCGGTGGAAGACCACTTCAAATAGCTTTTAGAAGCATCGAATTAAAAAAAAAGCCTAATACTTTAAATAGCTTCTAAGGCATTCCGAATTTCAAAATATTTCCTTGTTAAGACCACTTCAATTATATTCTAGGGGATCTATTTTATAACAAAAAATGTTGGTGATCACTTCTTAAAATAGCTTTTAAAAGCATCCAAATTTTCAAAGAATTGCCGAAGAGGACTACTACAAATAGCCTATAGTATTATCAGAATTTCAAAAAATTTCAGGGAGCACTATTCTAAATATCCGTTAAAAGAGTATATATAGTTTTCAAAAAAAATATAATTAAGACCACTACAAATATCTTCTAGGAGCATCCAATTTTCTAACATTAACTAGGGGAGAGGAGGGTATAAAGTCCCCAAAAACTTGATTGTTACTCGCCCCACTACCCACTTGCTCAAATTAAGTTCCACCACTACTGTATTAAATAAATATGTCCTTATTTCTAAGGATATAAAAGTAAGTCTTAATATAATGTCATGAACTTTCGATTTTGAACCCCCCTCTCTTCCCCAAATTAAATTCTCCCTACGCCCAAGACAAGGGCGCCCATGTGGGTTTTCTAAATAGGGGGTGGAATAAAATCCCACCTGCCTGTGGTAAGGCCCCCTTCCCTTTTATAAAGGAAATTTTCAGGAATTTAACCTTGGGAAAGGGAATTTTTATAGCGTCTAAACGTAATTCTGAGATAATTATATGAGTTTAAAGAGCCAATTTTCGCAACGACAAAAAATTTCTGAAAAATTAACCAAAAATAATCAAAATATAGTTGTAGCTGAACCCATTTAAAAGATACATTATGTTGATCACAAGTTTATTGAACAGAACAAAATGAAAAGAAAGCGGTTGAAGAGGGAATGGTAGGAAATTTACATTCTATCATTTTTATCTCTGTCGGATATTGATGATTCAAAGTTGTTATCAGCAAATTGCACCCAAATCTCAAATACACAGTTTTATATTTTCATGGGTGACCTGGTGGTCTAGGGGTAAGGTGTCAGACTTCTATGCTGGCGGCCGGGGTTCGATCCTCGGTCCCGGCACAGATTTATCTGATTTCCAAACCCTTCCTACACCTCTGACAAGACATCTTGTGAATGTGTGGAATGCCAGGTCGCCACCGTGGTTCAGATTCCACGTTAAACTGTAGGTCCTTCATTTCATCTCAAAATCACCCTACCATTACACATTAGCGTAAGTGCGTATAACCCGAACGGGTAGTAAGACGCGGTGCTAATAATAATAATATATTTTCATAAAAAATTACCAAAAAGTAAGTATTTCATAGTGATAAGGGGAACTGAAGCCCCCTTTATCACCCATTCATGGGCGCCTATAGATAAGGAATCCAGTGGGACGATCACGCACTCGAATGTAGTGTGTCTATATTGTTATACAGTAGTTTAGAGGGGAAAGAAAGAAAGCGTAGTGTGAAGGCATGGACCAACGATATCGCCGAAAATGCGAATCGTTCTGCACCGCACTAAGGAATGTAAATCTGCAGCTGGGTGAATCCTGGCTAATCCCTGCTCTACGTTGAATTTTTTCTCAACCAGTCCGGGAAGTGATAAATCAACTGTTTATCGTGTGTTGTGTGTTTGTTTTTTTAACGTTTTGAGCACACACACACATGACATAGGTCTATATAACATAAACTTTATAAATTATTTTTTGAAATAGTAATGAACATCTGGGAAAATGTAGTTTACCTATACTTTAAGCCTAACGGTTCCCTCACCCTCCACCGCTCCCTTGTACTATCAACCTTTATGAAGAATATATGCACCTGTAATAATGGCGAAACCTGGTTTGTGTAGGGTGAGGGCAGTAAGAAAAAAAAACAGGTTTTTGTGGGGTTGGTTTCCCTATCCCATAGGGAGGAGAAACCTCTCCTCCTATACTGACACATTTTTGAAAACTAGATGCTTCTACATGTTATTTAGGGTGATTTTGTCTTGAAAAAAGAAAAATTAAATTCCTCGTGAAATGTTTATCGTGAGCATTCTATGACAATTTTTTGAAAATTGGTTGTCTATAGAAACTATTTGGAGTTTTATGCTAAGCTATCTTTCAACTTCTTATCAGAAAAGAGTTTAAAAAATTAGAGGCGTGTGTGGGGGCGGCGGGAAGGGGGGTCAAATTATTTCAGGGTGTGTATAAAATTATTTTCGGGGGGATAAATACCACCTTTCTGAGTTCACCCACAATGAGCACCTGAGAATCATTAGGTGATTAAGTCTCATTTGGGGGGAAATAGTGTTTATTGAAAAGGACTCTGTTTCAATCAGAATTCAATTAATTTTTTTTTTTTTTTTTTACTAGATCCCTTTTCTACGGCAGGAATTGGATAGTAATAGGCCTACGCACTAAGCTTATGTCCCTAAGTGTTTCCTTGCTCGGCTTGAAAATTTAGACACATTTAACTTACCACTTCTTCTTCTTGGAAACAGAATTGTATTGCAGCCGCTTATGTATCAAACATCTTACGTCAGCTTTATCACATTAGGATGTATGACATATATTTATAGAAAAGGGTCGACTAAAAAATGTTTCATATGTAAACACACACAAAAACTAACAATTTCTAAAGAAATATGTTTTCAGCATAGACAAATGACAGCTACGGCCACGCTTGTTAATCGTGTGAAACAATGTGTCATGCGAAGGTAGAGTCGACAGGGCGTGTAATATAAATATTAATTTTTTTGAAGAAAAAAAAAAGTGAAAATGTGTCATAGAGTTCTACAAGCGACCACCGAGGACAATAGTCCTCTCTACAGACGATGGTGGGCGAAGGATTGAGGAAAGTCAAATCAAAGCCAGCCAGCAGGGGTAGTTGCAGTGTTGGCTCTACTGTAACATTGTTCGCCACCTCAACAATGGGTTGTATGTAGGATGATGAAGGGGCAAGAGGGGGAGATGTCCCAAGCCCCCCCCCCTCTTAGTCAGACCTTCCACCCCCCTCCATTCCTTTTCTTTGGTGCTTGCATTGTTTCACTGTGCCACTAGGATGACGTCCATTTGCTACATCCTCTCCCTTGCAAAGGCAGTCTTCCACTCCATAGCCACTCTTTTGCTTTTGTTACTGCTGGCTAGAGGACAGACACTGCTTACCTTTTCACGTCACATGGCCTTTGGAAGAAAAAAAAAATCTCCCCTTCTCACTCTTTCTTTTATCCATCCAGTATATCCTCTTCTTCTTTCCTTTTATTTACACAATTATACCTCGAGTTCTTTTATTCCTGCGTTGTCGTTCCTCCTGTATATTGTGTACTAACACTACCACTAGCGAAGATATTCCTTTCAAACTCTTTTTTTTTTACTATTATTAATATTTATATTTTTGCTATTTTCACTACACATATAAAAAAACTGTGTGTGTGAGAATAAGCTACACCTACCATCCACCCTCAGCTTCCTCACCACCCCAACTCCTACCTTACTTCCTTGTGTCATCCCCTACTGTTTCATTTCCTGTTCTCTTACCTTTAAAATATATTATGATACAATTCATTACATTAAAAAAAAAAGAAGGGGTGGAGGTGTACATTCTTTTATATTTCTTCATAAAAATAAAGTTGTAAAAGAAAGTTTTACAACACAAGACTTTCATACTCGCACCGAGTTTCTTTTTCTTTTAACTATCTACTTTATTTTGTAATTTTTTACTATATATTTTTTTAACAAAATACATTTAAAAAGATTGGCTCAAACATATCTACGACAGTAGGCGAAATTATTTAGTAGGTAAAATAAAGTTTGGTGGTATTTCTGTACGACAGAAAGGCTGGATACACATGGAACGATTACAGGCGAGTACAAGGGTAGGTTTTTAACTAGTCTTTATGAATAGTATATAGCACACAGGGAGCAGAGCTGGGAATCAAGAACCGAGGCGGTTAAGGGTGATTGGGCACCCCTTGTTTTTATTTTGGTGGGGTCAAACTTTCTTAAGTCCCACCATTATTTTCATGAATATGGAAAATAAAGGTCAATTTTTGATACAAATGTACTCAATTTACATTTTAAAGAAATACATTCAATTTTTACGTATTTTATTTTTATATCTATTTTAAATTGTCATTATTTTCCCAACAATAAATTGTATAAACATGGTTACAGATAAATATATATTTTAGAATTATTTCTGTATCACATATTTCAGTAGAACATACATAATTTAATAGGCCTTGTATGACAGCTAAAAATTTACTAAAACTACGTTAACATATTTATACGTCAAGCTGTGTGATATAAATCTGTCTCTTTTGGTAAAGAATGATTATACATAAAGTAATACTGATAATATAGTAACTTTTTCCTCAATATTGACCGCAAAAAAATAAGTTTGTAATTTATAAACTGACAGTCTTAAGATGTTCTTACCATATACTATAACACAAAAGCCATAAAGAAAATTCTACACAGAATGGATAAACCCTCTTTAAATACCTTTTATAGCAGTAGTTCTCAAACCGTGATTTGGTGTGGTGTGAAAGGTTGTCCACATAAAATAAATTATATCACGTACTCGTATTTGCTTTTTCAAAAAAAGTATTTTATAGTTTATATAAGTATAAGTTTTCAAAATGGGAAATCGTTAATCAGTAGGGGGTATAATTTAACCACAAGTTATATTTATTATACTATTATGTAAAGACTTTCTAATTATCCATTTTAAACAAAATATTTATTTAAAATTACCCAACATTAAACTATTATTTATTTGAGGCCTTCAATCAAAATCAAAATCAACAACACTCCAAATTTAGACAGAATTGTTTTTGAATTATGGAACACATAAAACGTAAAGCTTAATCATAATCCAATGTCAAAATTTTTATTAATTACAAATTATGTTATTATATATATATTAGAAATAAATCAAACGCGTACAATATTGACGGGTTGGGGTGACCTGGTGGTCTAGGAGTAAGGTGTCAGGCTTCTGTGCTGGCACGGGGTTTCAATCCTCGGTCCGGCACAGACTTATCTGATTACCAAACATTTCCTTCACCTCTGACAAGACATTTTGTGAATGTGGGGAATGCCAGGCCTCCACCGTGGCTCGGATTCCATGTTAAACAGTAATCCTTCATTTCATCTCAAATCACCCTACATTACACATTAGCGTAGTGCGTATAACCCGAATGGGTAGTAAGACGCGGTGCTAATAATAATAATATTGACGGGCTAACTTCACTAATTTATAATAAAGTTAATATTTGATTTGCGGTAAGGAGTAATAAATGTTAAAATTATATATTCTTTTATCTTTATTCCATTTTCCTTATTTGAAATGAATTAGCTTTCCAAGACTTTTTCCGCCAGTAAAATCCAATTTTTATAGGAAGAGCCGACATTCATAGGTGAACAGATCATAAGACTTGATTTGAAAGTAGATTTAGTATCGTTTATAGCTGTCACAAAAGACTCTTCCTATCAAAACTGGATTGTAAAATATTTAGCTTATACAAATATTCTGTTTTTACTGCTTGGTAAACACATTAATTAGAAAATTTCCTGCTTCGACAATTGACAAGTATAAGTAGTATATTAGGGTGGTTGGTCCACATATGCATCGAACGTTTATCAAGCGGTCCACTATTGGAAAAAGTATGTGAAACACCATTTTAGAGTCACCCAGAACGTCAAGTTGTGGTGTTTCCAAAACTTTTGTCATTGTCGCATGTAACTTCACGGATTCATCTTAAGGTTACACACTTCATGTACAGTAAATTTCGTCCAAATTTAAATATAAGCAGTTAATCTTTTTAAACTAGACTTTAAAATAACTGTTTTTTTATTTGAATTGAATGAAATACGTGCCATTTTAGAATGTATAAACAATGAAGATATAATAATTGACAAGATATGCAAAAATTCTGTACCAAACCCCTCAAAAGGGTGCAGGTTTATAATCCCTAGCCTAGACAGTTTCGTTGCTGGTATGTGCGTCAACTGATTGATGTGTGTTTTTATTACACAAACGTCCTTAATCTTGTTTTCTTCCTATATAAGCACCTCATGTGCGTTGGTTGCTTTTCTTAATATTAAAAACATGTTAATCAAAACTAAATAAGACTGAAACTTGTCCGGATGAGCGAAAATTCTTATTAAAAGGGAGCATACAGGGATTCAGTATTTTTAAGAAATTTAAATTACAGTTGAATGAATTTAGTCAAGTTTTCATTTATATAAATTATGTATAGCACGTAATATGTACTGTAATTATTTGTATATACAGGAAAACATTGTGTTGAATACGTGTGCATATATTATTAAGCATTTATTATCATATATCACTGCTTTTTACAACTATCTTTTAACTTTGAACTTGTTATCCAATAATTTTTATGTACGTACAGTAAAAACATGTTTGAATGAAGTTCCTTTTCATTACTTATTATTATTATTACTATTATTATTATCACCACGTCTTACTACCCGTTCGGATTATACGCACTTACGCTAATGTGTAATGGTAGGGTGATTGTGAGACGAAATAGAGGACCTACAGTTTAACGTGGAATCCGAACCACGGTGGAGGCCTGGCATTCCACACATTCACAAGTTGTGATTAATACACGTCTTGTCAGAGGTGAAGGAAGGGTTTTATAACCAGATAAATCTGTGCCGGGACCGAGGATTTAAACCCGGACCCGAGCACAGAAGTTGACACCTTACCCCACCGCCAGGTCACCCTACTTTTTTTTTTCTTTCCTGGATCGGCCTGAGTATAAAATGTTCACCCTGACTTAGTCTGATAAAACTGGATGAGGGGGGGGGGGACATTTATTTAGACTGGCTATAAATATACTAAAGTAGCAAACATCACATCAAGCTAAATAAAAAACCATATGTTTTCATTGATTAATTTGGCAAACACTTTTAAACACCTAAGTACTGTATATTAAATCATCACATGACCTACAAACTCACTTAACCTAGGACCACATATCCAATATAACAAACCTAGCTCTAACTTTTTTTTCACTCAACATTGATAACAGTTTTATATACTAGTTGTATTATTTCATAAATATTGATAGTATAATTAAAAGTAACAAATTAAGTCTCACATGGCCTGACTTCTGACTATATGAAAATTATTTTTGTGACTTTTCTTAAATGTAAAAAAAAAACAAAAAAACTTCATATCTGAATCGGACTGTTATTTACTTCACAATGTTATTTTTTTAACATTTATTCAGGTGGACGTTGCTAACTTTCCTTAAATTACACCTTCTTTATCCTGCTCTCATGTATTAGATAATTTAATGTTACTAATAGCCAGAATAATGACATTACAAATGTCAAAAAACAAGTTTAAATTTCAAGATTCTCTCTCTAATCTAATTGATTTCCGTGTCCATGGCTTTATCTCAACGAAAAATATATTGTTTAGTATTAGTTATTCTCAAAAATTAAAACCAAAACCTTTTCTTAATATTAAGAAATATATAGTTAAATTGTAATATTTGTTTTCTAGTCTAGTCGTTGGGCTACGCGCATGTTAATTATACCAGTGGACTAAGGATAAATAAATGATAATTTAGAAAGAATTGCACCCGTATTTGCTTGGAGGAAGAGTGAGAAATCATTATAGAAGAATATCCCTCAGCACACCTTGCTGGTATTTGAACCCCCTCCCCCGATCCCCGTTAACGACAGACAAGATTAAATTTATCCTGACATTTAGTTCATATGCCTATCAATGCGAGGTTAAAAATTTTTATATATTTTCATATTATTTGTTGTTAGAAGAAATAAATTCGTAAAAAAAAAATAGAGAGAAATAAATGGAACGGAACTTAGCACGGACATTCTCGTTCTATTCTTTAAAAATTGAGATATTTACCCAAAGCTCGTAATAAATGTGAAACGAAATAATATTAGCAAATCCGAGCATAAATTGCACCATACTTATGTTAAACATTTTTTGAGTCCCGGGTATAAATTTTATAATTCTATTTTTAAAGAATTAATGTCCTCATTTGTATGTTTGGACCGATAAAAAAGAAGCTTGATATTAGGTCCACAAGGGTCAACACTTCGTATTAAAATTTCAACTTCCGGTTAAAGTTTTCGTTATTTAATTAGGTGTTATGCCAGGCCTCCACCGTGGTTCGGATTCCACGTTAAACTGTAGGTCCTTCATTTCATCTCACAATCACCCGGCCATTACACATTAGCGTAAGTGCGTATAACCCGAATGGGTAGTAAGACGCGGTGCTAATAATAATAATAATAATAATAATAATAATAATAATAATAATAATAATAATTAGGTGTTGCACATCTTCATGTCATCGCATTGCTATTATGTTTCTCATTTATAAATTTTGACCAATAAAAGATGTAAATATTGACTATCGAGTCTAAAATGGTTATAGATCATTGTTGTACAAACACTTCTCCTAAGAGGTTTAAGGAAAAAAACATGAACTTTTAGAGACTTACTTATATTTAATTACTCTATGGCATTGGAGAATTATTGCTTTAAAACTTAAGTAGTATCTCTTTACAACTAAAGATCCCAAAATTGTATTAATATATTTGCCAATATCTCAGAAACTGTTGGTTTTATGAAAATATATTACATATAAGTGTGTTTTATTTTTAATAGTAGGCCAACTACAATTTTGCAATAAGTTATTTAGTATCTCAAATAGTTACGGAGATACGGAAATCAACAAAATCATTTCATCTATTTTTTTTGACGATCACAATACTTTCTCTACCTGTAAGATAGCGAGAAAGTAAAATTACATCATACTGAAACACAATATAAAACTCACATCCAATACTAGTATTAATAAATAAACCCACGGACTTAACGGCTTCTTACACAAAGCCATTCCCATTTGTACGTAAACAATAGACAGAAGAAGTTTGGGGAGGGGGTAAGGGTGGTGGTTTTTTGACGCGCGGGCATCAAGAATTGGAACAAAAGGCCGTGGATAACGTCCAACTCCTATACCCACCCACCCCCTCAATTGTTCGTATGAAAGAGGGGGTGTAGGGGGAAAAGGAAAGACACACAATTGGCAACAAAGGTTCCCCTATTTTTTTTTTTTTTTTTTAGCGCATCCTCGCACTACTTTGTGGAAGAGTTTGAATTGTCACACCCCTCCATACCCCTTATTCTTCCACCCCACTACTACCCTTCTACCAAACCCCCCCCCCTTCAGACAACTCCATTGCTGCAATACCTTCTGTCAAAAAATCATAAAGGATTGTGTCTCTATTTGAGACTCATAAAAGCTGGTGCAAACACGGTGGCAAACACACAAAAAGAATAGAAGGAACAAAAAAAAATGGTGTGAGGAGAGGAGAAAGAAGAAAGCCATTGTGCTGATAACTGTAGGATGATGAAGCTAGAAGGAAAGTTCCTTTTCTTTTCCGGAGCATTGACTACGGAATGGAACAATGTTCACTTGTTCTCTCGGGTTGCAGACAAGGCCTGTACTTTCTGCCGGACTTTCTTGCCCCGACAAGGAAGAGCGGACTTTATCCATTGGCGGGTAGTTTTGTAATAAACTTTCACTTTCCTTCATCGCCCACGTGCGCCGATAATGTGTATCTACCCCTTCTTACCATCCCTATCTTTATGTTTATATTTATATGATATTTATCGCAAGTGGAGATCATTAGCTAGTAGGAACACACCTTGACGTCTTCTATATGCACTTTCTAAACACAAATATTATATTAGCACACGACTTACAAAATTACATAATCTAGAACAAAAGGCCTACGTTTATCACTACACACTCAGCTCTTGGGCTTAGATATTTACTAATCGGATAAAACGTTGATACTAAATACGCATAGTAGGACCTATATATATATATATATATATATATATATATATATATATATATATCTTATAAAGGTCCAACTATAGTCGTAATTTAAAATAAATGGCACACCATAATGGCACATACTTTTTCATATAGGCTAGTAGTGACAGCACTTTAAAAATCAGTTACTAATCAAAACCTTAACTGCCTCATGATAAGTTTTCTTCAGAAAAAAAATGTTACGAAATAAAATCTACAGATGTAACTTTTGAACAACATTGATATAGACATTTCTAAAAAAATACAATTTTGTTTAAAAATCAGTTGCCATTAAGGTCAAGTGGAAAGGTACAGGAAAAAAGTTCAGTGTATTTGCAATTTTTATAGCAAAACAGATTTTTGGTCAAAATAAATCAAATAATTCTTCAGTAGAAACAAATAAATTTTCTTCACGTGGTGACTTCGAATATCTGTCAAGGGTGTCCTGGAATTGAATGACCACTTTTTATCTCCATAACAAGTTTGTCGTCAAATGCCGCTATGTTTATGCCAGATATTCAAGAACTGTTGAAATTACCATGTGAATAAAACTAAACCCAATATTTTTACTGAAGTAATATTATTTATTTTTTTTACGCCAAGAAAAAGTTTTGAGCTAAGAACTACAAAAACACTGCCAATTCTTGCGTTTCTTTCTTCATCAGTAAACCATCATTAAAATGATGAATTGAATCAAAAGAATTTTAAATGCTTGGAATTATGACAAAATAAAATCTAAATATCAATTTTGAGCAAAATCCATTAAATTGTTTTAGCTGTAGTCCCATGATAGACAAATAGACTTATAGATGAAAAGACAGACAGATAGACATGGGGTCAACAAATTGCAGCAAGGCCTACTTTTTTTGTTTCAAGGACCCACGAAACATCAAGATTCATCAAAAGCTCGAGGTAAAACATGTTCACAACTACAACACTTTTTCTACTATGTGAAAAGGTAGATGTCATTATCAAATACTTTCGAAATACATAATAGTTTGCAACAATGAGATGCTTCTTTCCTCACCACTTTTTTATTCAGGTTCAGAGTATGATATTAGGGTAATATAAGAGAGTAGGGAGGGATAGACATTAAACGGTACAAAGAAGTTATTATGATATGTAGATGATTTAATTTGTTGGGCAATAGTAAGAAAGCTGTTGCCAGAAATGCAGAAATTGTATTTGAAGCTAGTAAGGAAATAGGTTTAGAAGTGAAAGCTAAAGAGACTACGTGGTGCATGATCACACAGATAACACATATTGGGGATGATAATTTAGACATTGCTGCGAACATCATATGATTTTACAGCATTAATAATATTAAGGAATAATTTTAATTAGCAATAACGATATTATATTGGAAATTAGAAAAATGATTATCAGTCAGAAGTTGTTGTCGTCTCACCTGCTGTCCAGGAATGTACAACTCAGAATATATAAAACAATTTTACCGGTTGTTCTCTATGGGTGTGAAACGCGGTAACTTACCTTATGTATCAAAAACAAATTTTAGATAGTTTAAAAACAAGGTACTTAGGAAGATATTTGGTCCAAAAAGGTATTAAGCTACTGTGGAGTGGAGAAGGTTAAGTAATTAAGAGTTGCATACCCTGTACTCATCACGATACATTGTTATGATAATCAAATCTCGTAGATTACGGTGGGCAGGACATGCAGTGCAATGGGAGAATCTATAACCGCGTTCAGGTTACTGATGGGCAAACCCAATGGGAAGAAACCGTTGGGAAGACTTATACACAGATGTGAGGATAGCATTAAAATGGACCAGAAATAGGTAGGATGTAATTAAGTGGACTAGATAGAATTAGCTCAAGATAGGGAAAAGAAGCGTATTTTTGCAAGTGCGGAAATGAACTCTAGAGTTCCTAATGCCATAGAGTAAGTAAGTAATGATAAAGTAAAAATTGATAACTTACGTTATTGTGTAAATAAAATTGCGAGCTAAGCTCTTCTCCCTGTGTGCCACATCCCTTCCACATTCTTAAACTAATATTATATAGATGAGAAAGTTAGAATTTTAAATGTACGTACCCGCATTTTTACGTGGGGAGATTTGTAAACGTTTAGAAAACAACCCCAAACGGAATTCGAACCCTGACCTCCCCGTAAGCAAAAAACCAGACTATAGGAGCTTGACATTTAGTCCACGTGCTCACCGATTAGGGTTGTAGATTCAGCCAATCACACGCGAGCTCGTAATGATAATTTATTATATTACCAAGTGGAATATTAAAACTATAACATCACTAAACAGTAGAATAATAAGAGCATAAGCTATTTATTCTTTATGGAAGTGTATCAGAGTGCAGTCGCACTCGCTACAGATGCGAACAGTGCTAGAACGAGCTAAACGACCAAGTATTCTCAACAGAGAGCCTTCAGAAACTCTGTAGGCTGACATTTCCCAACGAATTTCCCATTATTCTCTAGGAAAAACAATAGCCCAGTTGCTATGCATTGTCGCCAAAATTCAAAAGCGGTGGAGGCGTGGGTAGAATGTGAGTGTGTTCAGTCATGGGGTACGAAAAAAAAAATAGTGAGAAAGGAATAGGGGGAGGGTTGGTTTCCACGAAGTGCGGGTGTAAAGGGGTAAGTGTAGGAGAGAGGGTGAGGGGTGGTTACACGAAGTTGAGCAAGATATGAACCACCACCACCCCTATCCCAATCTTCCCCTCCTCCTATTTTCCTTTTCATCCTCTCTCTCTCTCTCTCTTACACCCCCTTACCATCCTTTTTCATCCATGTTTATGCGTGAATCTTGCTGCTGTAGCATTTGACCGCAACTTTTGTTAGTTTCCGCGTGCGCTTGCTTATTAGACTTGGATCATAAAGGGCTAACACAATGAAGCTTTCCAACGGGAGTCTCCGCCGACTTGGGAGAACTTTATTAATAACCTAGAGCTCGTCTGATGCCGTATTTCCTTTATGTTACTACCCCCACCACCACAAGTCCCTATCCTCTTTTTCACCACCAAACCCTTTTATTTTTATCCCCTAACAAAGACACCCCAACTCCAACCCCCAAGAAGAAAGAGTAAATGAGGTGAAAAGAATAGAAAGAATGATTTTCGAAGTGGATTAATCTCTACTAGACTAATCAATGACTGGTTCTGTCGTAGATGAAGACTAGATGAACCAAATAAAAGTGTTCGAGGCGTAACTAATAATTATTAAGTTATAGTGACCTGGAGTAGATACAATTAATATTCGCATCAATGGTTCATGGGGTTAAGATTTCAAAGTCATTTGGTTTATTTTTTAACGGTGGCGGGAAGGTCAGGGTTTAAATCTCGGGCGGGTGTATTGAAGTTATATTTTTCTAGCTGGCTTTCCACTCTTTTCGCATTCAAGCGGGTGCATTTCCTCTACATTCTAGCTTATCCTACTCATCCTTATCTCAATAAAATAAATGTATATGATTCGCTTGGATGACCAGAAAGACAAAAAAAAAAAAATGAAGGAAAAGGATGAGAAGAGTGGAGTTCAAGGAAGTTTGCAACGTACTTATATTACCATTAATTAATATAAAGGGCCCAATTCGGTGGCCGTATGGTCTAAGGTGCTACTCTCGCATTAGACAAGACTGCCGATGATGAGATCTAGATTCAAATCTCGGTCGGGTGGACTGAGGGTGATTTTTCTAAATAGTTTTACACTCTTTCCCCACGCAAATGCGGGTACACTTCATTTAAATATCAGCTTCCTAATCCTTAAAACCATCAGTGTATAGCCTCGAATGGGTAGTAAGATATGGTGCTAAACATATATTTGGCTGAAAACTACCCTCGATGCACCTTATTAGAACTCGGATCAGGCGTGTTAAATGGGGTGTTTGGTTCTTAATAGATTATCATGGTTTTATTTTAGATTGAATAAAAACGATACTTTTATTTTGTTTTAACTTTTTTTCCAACCCCTTATAATTTAAAAAGATAATTTTGTTTATGTGCTGCACGTATTACTATCCATTCCGAGATATTCTCTTATTTTCACAAATGGAATAGGGATAAGAAAAGGAACGTTTAAGCTCACCAGACACCGAATAGGATCGGAACGGTCGGAATCAGAACTCTACGAACGGAAACGAGATTTGTCCACACACTAGTTCGGAATTCTATTCATGTCGGTTGGAGGATTTTGGTCATATATTATTTAGCACCGCGTCTTACTACGCGTTCGGGTTATACTCTTTAAGTACTAATTACGCTAATGGATTAGGAATTGGGAAGGTTTAATTAGAGAAAGTAAACCCGCATTTGCGTGTAAGGAGAGTGGAAAACCATTTAGGAAAAACCACTCCCAGTTCACCCGACCGAGATTCGAACCTCTATCTCCCCGTCCTCAGCAGTCGAGCTTAACACGGCAAGCGCATTAGCCAACTACGCCACCGAGGCGGGTGAGGATTTTGGTGATAGTGAGTGATAACAGCAGGGAAGAGAAGGTAATGCTGGTTGTTTGGTGTGCTGCTGCCAACGCCGATCAAGAGGGAGAAAAAGCGGTTCCATAAAATACTTTGAGTGCACGACATACAGTTAATGCAACAATGAAATATACGATATTTCCTCTTACACACTTTTCTTCTTTTTAACACAGTCGTACTAATGTTTGTTAGCAATGTAACAAATTATAGGGTACTGTTGGACTAAATTGATTACTTCTTCGTCCAAAAACTTTTTTTAAATAAGCAAAAATTGTCGTGGAACAGGAAACGAACATCAACAGGTGTAAAATGAGCGCTAGTGTAGATGATGCAATAGTCCAGTGCTGGGGACGCATGCGCATAGCTTCGAAATCCACCGGAATCTGTCAAAATATTCGCTCCTAGCAAACCGATTTGTTCCGTTCCGACCCGAAGTTGACGTTTTCCAATTAAATCCGAGCCAGTGTACGGCTCTCCATTAAAATGCAGGTAGTCAAAAATTTCCTATGCGTTCTGTTCCGATCCGATTCAGTGTGCGGCAAGCTTTAGAGAAAATGATAGGTGACCTGGTGGTCTAGGGGTAAGGTGTCAGACTTCTGTGCTGGCTGCCGGGGTTCAATCCTCGGTCCCGGCACAGATTTATCTGATTTCCAAACCCTTCCTTCACCTCTGACAAGACATCTTGTGAATGTGGGGAATGCCAGGCCTCCACCGTGGTTCGGATTCCACGTTAAACTGTAGGTCCTCCATTTCATCTCACAATCACCCTACCATTACACATTAGCGTAAGTGCGTATAACCCGAACGGGTAGTAACACGCGGTGCTAATAATAATAATAATAATAATAATAATAATAATAATAATAATAATAATAATAATAATAATAATAATAATAATTTAGAGAAAATATATCTACATATGTGTAAAGGGTGGATGGGAATTATTGATGAATGGAAAAAATATAGCAAGCAGTAAGCCCGCGGTAAAGATTCAAACTCAGATATCTTTGTCACTGGCCAACCAGGTAAGACTGACGGCTTTATTCGCGTGTCCACTTGTGCGAGAAACTTATTATTATAGATAAAAAAAATAACTAAGCTGTTAAAAACTGTGCACTGATAGAATAACTTACGTTCTAAAAAATAACATTAAATGTCCCCACTGGTGGTCGCATGGTCAAACGCGTCACTCTCCTGTTGCTGGTGTTGGAAATATTGGGGTTCAAATCCTGATCGTGTATGCTTAAGGTTATTTTTATTAAATGATTTCCCCACTCTACTTCCATGAAAATGAGGGTACATTTAATCTAAAACGATATCTTACTTATCCTATTTAATTAGCGTAATTAATATGTACGTATAGCTTGAACGGGAACTAAGACACGGTAGAAAGGGGGGGGGGGGAATATCTAAATCAATTTGTTTGGAAATGATAATGTTTACATTTCAGTCTTATTTTGTTTCGATTATTATTATTATTATTAAAGTATTTTAAAGATTAAGCTAAAAGGGAAGGATAACTGTGTGTATTTCAACAAGAATATGGATGGATATTTGGTAATTTTGCAAAGAACGTATGAAATATAAATAATGTACAAAAAATATACTACACCCCATCTACGTTAGGAGTGTAGGTAAGTGTCAGTTAGTAAAAGCTACCAAATCTACCCTCGTGTATCCATTCACCAATGATCTGCAAAACCATATGTTGGTTGTCACTATTGGCAGTCAAAACTTTCACAATAAATAATTTGTTTTAAATTAGGTTTTTCTTTTAACAGTTTTTACATCCTCTATTATCTGTCAGTTACCACCACTCCTATGGCGAATGGACTCTACACACGAACATATTTGTATACCTACGCTACGTCTCACCGTACTATACAAAATCGCATTCCTAACCAAATACGCAGAGCGGAACTAGTATTGTTGTTGTATGTAATAACATGATTTCACAACAGTTATAAAGGATTTAGGGGGAGAAGAGAGGAGGAGGAAAAAAAAGTAATATGACATTATGTCGAGATGTTTATTGTGTTCCGAAAATTCAATCTCGAATGACTTTCAAAAGGTCCCTGAACATTGGTAGCACCAGACTTTCTCCTCCTTCCCCTCTATAGCTTTCTGTCGCTTCGTTTTGCAGTGCACAAGTGCATATAAAAGAAAGGAAGATGAATAGCTTAAGGTGGTGAGAGGGAAAGGGGACAGGGGACACCAGCCGAGTTCGCGGTGGCATAGACCGGTAAGGGGGGGAGCAGGTGAAGAGGAAAATTGATGAAAGACCTGGGATTCGAAGAAAGGATCTCTCATAATCTGACTCCAGTATACACACACACATATATTCGTTCGTACACACACATTTACTAGACGCTAAAAAAGATGGGAGGAGAGGAGAGTGAGCTGGAAGAAGAGCGAAATTAGAAAAAGCAAAGGAACCTACCGCTGCTTTTTCGTCTCATCTTTATCAGAAATCTGGAAGAGCAATTCTGTAAAAGCGTTCATTGAATTCATTTTCTCCCGCGGTTTCTTTGCTGCACCCTCTCTCTCTCACACACACACACACACACACACACTCTTCATCAGTCTTCAAGCTTGGTGGCGCGAATAGGTTTTTGAATTAAAACCATAAGGGGGAAGGTAGGGATAGGTTTACTGACAAATCGAACCATCGCTCTTTCCCCCTCCTATCCTTTGGTTCTTCTGGTTTATGTTTCCTCTTGTCTTTCATTAAACTGAAACCTGAGTAATGGTGGTCACTGGTGAGGAAAAGACAGAAGCTGTTACCGCGTAGAACCAGAGGGATTGAATGCAGTGGTGTCGTTGGAGTGACAACTTTGATAGTAGGAGGGAGGGGGGGGGATTTCATTGAATAAGTTTACCATAAACCTCAACTATTATTACTTAATCCATGTCTATAGAAAACTAATGCATTATGGCTATCCATACAGTCAGTACTGATAGTGGAAACAAATTCGATTTAGGGAAAAATGATAACCTTGACACATGACTCAATACCGATTCTTGTCTTCAGACTGCTTTTTTTCCCCCACTTAATTTAACTTGAACATATTTTTTGTATCGCAAAAATAATATTATCGTTCGTTTCATTTAATTTATTTATTTGTAGTATTGTAGTATTTGTAGTATTTAACTTTCTGAACCGACTGATTATATCAATACACAAAAATGTCTATGCGTGAGAGCGAAAGGGCTTACCAATTTTGCCAAGAAAGTTATTTTAAAATACCTTACAGGGTTATTTTACATACTACATTCGACATGGGTCCAACGGCTTTACTTCCCCTCCAAAATAAGTTGTGATACGGATATATATCACTCAAGAAAAATCCGTTTCCCCTGCTTGGTTTGAACCCACGAACATCGGGTCCCAAGGCGGGCACATTGTCCCTAACCACTGAGGTTGACAACAGATTATTATATTGACAAACATCATAGTTTCGTAGCTACGCGTGTATATGGGCACATGGTATAAGGTGTCCTCGCAAATTACTAGAGTGCGAGTGACGGGAAGGTCGTGGTTCGAATACCACCCAGGTGAAATGAGGGAATTTTTCTATGTCTTAAATGATACCACTCTCCCTCCCCACAAATGCGGCTATATTTAAGATAACTCCTACCTGCCTCATTTTTATCCCATCTAGTGTAAATATAACCTAGACTGGTACATACACAAAGAAAAGTACCGCAGCTAAACAGTACGTAAATGCTTCTCTTTTTGAATGGGGTAGAAAAATATCCCTGTTATGCAGTGTTGACAATGTACAATTAGCAAGCAAGGTCAAACTTTTTTGTTCAAGGTTGTCTGAATGTTAAGGGAAAGCTCAAAATATGTAACTCCCTTGGTGATAATCAAAATTAATGTTTTTCTATAAAGCCAAAAATTAATTTTTATCTAGCATTTAAACCAAACATTTTAATATTTTATGTATCGTATACGCCTAGCCTAAGCCAATGAATGTGATACAGTGTGATATGGCCAAGGCCCGAAACTGCCTATATCACGAATTGGCCATCTGATCCGGCTAAGCCTTGGAAAATTGATGGGAGAAATTTAAATTCGCATTCTGGTCAGTAAGAGTGTGAAAGGACCACTACATCCCGCTCAGTTTCTGAAGTGCTCCTTTAATTCACGTGATTGTGACAAGTTGAGACAGTGTACTTACTATATCTATGCATCAACTACAAATATAAGTGAGATAAAAAATATTTGATTTAGCTAGTCAAGCGTACCGGGTATGTGGGTAAAGTCTGTTAGCCGAACCATCAAAATCCCTAACTAAGCACCACAATACCCAGTCGCCATTATTACAAATATGAAGGATAACCACAAGGGGTTTTATTTGGATATCCGCTACAAGCCCAATTATTCCCTGTCTCACCTGAGAAGTACCAACTATGCCCATGGGAAGATTCAGTAAATAAAATTATGTATAAACAAGAACGAAGTGCAGGTAACAAACATTGCCCAACGGCTAATTTATTGAAGTGGTAATTTACATGGAACCATATATTAAACATACTCTCATAAATATGGGAGACTCATCACTTCTCCTATTCAACTAACATAACAATGTCTAAGACCAGGCTAAACGAGGAATAGTAAACGATCAGCATCCCCGTCTATACATTATTACAATGTCAACAATAGGTAAATTTAACCTCACGCTAGCTATCGCAAAAGATTACAATGTTAGATATATTTCCCAAAACCCGGTTTACAACAGTTAGCTCGCTAACGCCTGAAACCATTAACATATTCTTAGGTTCTTATTTTTGATAGATTTATTTATACACCTCATTAAAACCACATGTAAAGAAACATAGGGGTATAAGATAATTGAAATATATCACTTGCCGTTTATAAACAAACTAATATGCAAAAATGTCCTACTAGACTGAGAGCATAAAAAAGGAGCATTAATTTTGTATGAGAGATAACCTTAAATACCAACCAATATATTCTAAATCCCGCAAGATTGTAATAACAACAACCAGGAATTACAGCCATCTGACTGATCGCTAACTGTATTTTCCATATAAACAATCAAACTAATAATGGCATCTAACAAATAGTTTCCCTGGCCTATGCACCAAGAATACAACCCTAACTTGAATATTACAATAAGTTGGCACATCAGCACCAAGATTACAACCCTAACCTAAATATTATAATAATATGGCATATCTGCACCAAGATTACAACCCTAACCTGAATATTATAATAATATGGCATATCTGCACCAATATTACAACCCTAACCTGAATATTATAATAATATGGCATATCTGCACCAAGATTACAACCCTAACCTGAATATTATAATAATATGGCATATCTGCACCAAGATTACAACCCTAACCTGAATATTATAATAAAATGGCATATCTGCACCAAGATTACAACCCTAACCTGAATATTATAATAATATGGCATATCTGCACCAAGATTACAACCCTAACCTGAATATTATAATAATATGGCGTATCTGCACCAAGATTACAACCCTAACCTGAATATTATAATAACGTGGTCTAAGATTAATTTCCTGCCATCCTAGGCAGACTTACGTTCTATTAGTCCTAGGGCCCTACATATCGCCCATGTGAGCCTAACGTCTATCAGGCACCAAAGAGTGACTTCCTGACAGACAGACAAAGGGCATGCTCCGATGCTTCCAGAAGGGGAGCACGAGAGCAAGTTCCAACACGTACCGACCAATTGGTCACACCGTGTGGTTTGCAAAAATTAAGAACGGGTTGTCGCGTTTCGCGAAGTTCTGAAACAAAGAAACAGAGATTACAAAATATTAGTAATATTGGGGTAAAAAAGGGGGGGTAAGAAATTGAGAAACCGACTAAGGGTTTTTTAGAGTTACGTGCGGAGACACTACTCAATGGGGGGCTGGGTGAGAGCCTCCCAAACCACTGTTGACACATCTCGCTTATCCGAGCAGGGCTTTGGGACGTCGATGGCACCCACCAGGGTCGATGACGTAGTTCCCAAGCCCCTGGATAAGAGGATTGGTGGCACCGGGAAGTCTAGCGTAGAAAGACTGCGCCAGTTTCCGGAAGTGGTCCTTGATGGTAGGCATATCCAGGTCACGATGAAGAGTCTCATTCCGGACATACCAAGGTGCGCCCACAATGATCCTCAGACATACGCTCTGGAACGCCTGCATCCTCCTCATATACGTGTCCGCCAGGTGACCCCAAGCGGGACACGCATAGTCGAGGATCGGCCTGAGCAGCTGCTTGTACAGCGTTAGACCGTTCCTTGTAGACAGGGCGCTACGCCTGTTAAGCAGTGGGCCTAGGACTCCCAGCCTTTGCCTCGCCTTGTTGAGTCTTTCGTTGCAGTGTCGTCTCCAGGTCAGTTTTGTGTCCAGCGTAAGTCCCAGGTACTTAACACTGTCCGCCCATCTGATCTGTTCTCCGAACAGCCGGAGTGGAGCCGGCCTGTAGTACTTTCTTTTCCATGTGAAGAGCATTGCAGTGCTCTTCTCCACGTTAATACTTGTTCTCCAGGTTGTCAGCCACCCCTCCAGCTGCGTCAGGTGCGTCTGGAGTCGCCTCTCCACCAGCTGCCCTCGCCACGACTCCGCTACTAGAGCCGTGTCGTCCGCATACAGAGCCAACTCGGTGCCTGGGGATTTTGGAATGTCGTTCACATAGAGACTGAAGAGCAGCGGGCCCACCATGGAACCCTGCGGCACTCCAGCCCGGATGCTTCTGACTTGGGAGGTGGCGTTACCAAAGGTAGTGGAAAAGGTGCGATGGGAAAGATAAGATTGAACAACCTTAACTAGGTAGAAGGGCAGGTTCAGGGAGAGGAGTTTGAAAAGGAGACCCTCGTGCCAAACACGGTCGAAGGCCTTTGCCACGTCAAGAAAGACAGCACCAGTCAGCCTGTTGATGTTGAAGTTCCTCGTAACCTGTTCCACGAGCCGGACAAGTTGATGAGACGTAGCGTGTCCCGCCCGAAAGCCGAACTGCTCGTCCACCAAGATGCCCCCCTCGCGAACATGTCGGGTCAGTCTCGTCATTATTAGTCTCTCGAACAGCTTGCCCAGACAGTCGAGCAAGCTGATCGGTCGGTAGGACGAAGCTAGGGCCGGGTCCTTACCCGGTTTATGAAAGCAGAGGACGTTGGCATGCTTCCAGAGCTCGGGGAAGTGACTCAGGAACAGGACGGCGTTGAATAACTCCACAAGGAAGTTAATCGCCTCCAAGGGCAGCTTTCTGAGGACCGCGTTACTGATACCGTCGGATCCGGGGGCCTTGTTTTGTCTTAGAGCGGCTATCGCCCGTGACATTTCTGTCACCTCCGTGGGTTCGGGTTCATCCAAGGGTCTGTACGAGACCGCACTGATGACCTGCGCCACGTGCGCAACGTGCACCGGGTCTGACGGGTTGTCAGTCGGTACAAATTGCGCCTCTAAGTGCTCAGCGAGAGCATCGGCCTTCTCCTGGTCGGAGTTGGCCACCCCGTTGCGACTCACAATAGGCGGCCTTGGTGCGGGGATCCAAATCAAGTTCCTCGTCATTCGCCACAAGGACCTGTCCTGCACGCACAGGCTCTCAATCTTGTCCTCCCAGACACTGTTCCGATATTCTCGGACCATCTCCCGAACCGCATGGACTTTGCGGCTCCAGTTGGCCTTGTCTACCGGGTCCCTCGAGATTTGCCAAGCCTTCCTCAGCCGATTTTTCTCCCGGACGTGCCTGAGGATAGAATCGGGCAAAGAAGCCTGTGGCGCCCTCTTAGGACGGTGCCTCGGCGTCGAAGCTTCGAGCGACCCCTTGATGGCGGAAGTTATGAACTCCGCACCGCGATCGATTTCTGCTGCTGTTCGAAAGGTAGGGGTGGGTCCCAACCTCCCTCTCAACACATTCGTAAACCTGTCCCAGTCAGTGCGCTTTAGGTCGGGTTTTTCGGGGGGGTCTATGAAGGACACCGCGCGTCCCAGGTTCACGAGAACGGGGTTGTGATCCGAGTCTAGCTCAGCTAGAGACTTCAGCACTAACCGCCTTCTGATCCCTCTGGAGACAACGAAGTCTAGGACGTCCGGGAGATAGCCGGGATTGAAAGGGAAGTGGGTAGGGGTCGGAGGCCCGGCAGCCACCAGGCCGTGTAGATCTATGACGTCGCGGAGCAATCCGCCGCGAGCGCACATAATCCTAGAGCCCCATGAAGGGTGCTTAGCGTTGAAGTCACCACCGATTAAAACAGGCGTGGTACCTCGAAGCAGCACCTCCATGTCAGCCCTCGTAGCCTGGTCGAACCGGTGGTAGGGAGGGAAGTAGATGGAAATGAGACGCACTGGGCCAGTCGAGGTCACCAGTTGGATAGCCGTTGCTTCCATGTGTTGGAGGGGAGGAAGTGAGACGACGTGGTGGTCAAGGCCCCTTCGGACCAGAACCGCCGTCCCACCCCTTCCCACATCCCCCGCTCGGTCACTACGATGGCAGATAAACTCTGCTAACGAGAACCTCATTGCGGAGCGCAAGTGGGTTTCTCCCAGCAGCATTACATCGACACGATGCTTTGCCAAGAAACTTTCAAGCTCAGCCTTCTTCCCCGCGATTCTGTTGGCGTTCCAGAGTGCGACCGTGAGCTCCTTCAGCACTGGTGGTCCTCTATTCGGGTGCACTGCCATGAGAGACCAGGTAGAGGATGATGTGCTCCATGACCAGATGGCCACGGTTACTCCTCGGAGACTCCTGGACCTTCCTCAAGAGACTCGATGAAAAGTCCCATGGGTCCAGTCCCGGAATACCCTTGAGTAGCTCAATGCAATTTTTGAGCTTTGCAGCATCATCCTCGGGTGTGGGGTTTACAGGGGTGACAAGGGTGGGAGTTGGGAGTGGAAGGAAAGGGTTGGAAGGGTGTAGGATGGCAGTGTGTGACTTCCTTAGCAAAACATAAGCTTATATCTGATCTTACTCAGTGGAGGAAACAAGGGAAGGAGAGAATTACATCATAATGCGGTCACTATAATCCAATCATGAAGTCTATATCTGCCCAAGCACATGTGCATAGCGCTGGTTGGACGGACACACAGTCAAGCGGGGCGGGAGTCACTTCGGGCCGCGGGAGACAGAGAGCCTTTCTTCTAACAGTCTTTTCGCGCATGAGCGCTTTTGATAGATGTATCAGTTACAAAAGCACTAGAGCGCGTTAACTGTCACTTTCTCACACAGAGTTCGATGTTTGTTGATGTGTTGTTGATGTGGCGTGATCATTGTCGTTGTACGAGAATCCAGCCGGTCCGTTGAATAGGGTGAGTAAGATATGTAGTTTGTGCCGGGTTAGTCTCTCCACGGTACACTAGTTTCATACGGCCATATCTAGAACTGGCCGGCCAAAGCCCGACCTGCTGGTTAATTAGGTATTATATATTTCGGGCTTTGGCTGATTTCGGTGGCCGGTCAGTTCGCAAAGTGGGTAGACTTCGTGTTTGAGTTAACATATACACCGAGAAGTCGCCAGCCCGGCGAATAAAACTGAGAGTTTTAAATTAATAGCGACTATCTCTCCACCAGGATCGCTAATGTTTTCAAAGTTTCTTATTTTTCCCTTCTTCCCTCTTTTGGCTTGGAGATGACCTTGAAGGAAAGGATAAAACCATCGTAACCCGCTTCGGTGGCCGTTTGGTCTAACGCGCTACTCTCGTGTTAGACTAGACTGCCGAAGATGGAAAGATAGGGATTCGATCCCGGCCGGGTGCACTGAGTTTTTTACCTAAATGGTTTTCACCTTCCCTCAACGCAAATGTGGGTGCATTTACTCTAAATTAAACATTCTTAACCTCTAACCCATTAGTGCAATCAGTAGATAGGTGTACAAGCTGAACGGGTAGTAAGACGTGGTGCTTGAAAAAAAAGTAGAAGTTTATTCTTTAAACAAGTTGAAAAATGACATAAGGACATGGGAATCGAACCAGTGACCTTTAAATTAGCATGCCAATGCTCTACCAATGAGCTATCTAGGATCAATCCTTTGGTTAAAGTCATTCTTCAACCACAATTTAAGGATGAGTTTGTGATAGACGTGTGGAATCGTCAGCTACATACGAGCGAACAATTGTATCGCGAGCTATCAGATATCAGAGCCATTTGCGATTCACGGAAGCTATTATGCTGCCAAGTATAAAATACACAAGATTGTCATTTTAAAGAGAAATTTCAATGGATATAAACACACAGATTGCAAATCATTGTAATTACGCACGGGTTCGCTAAACCAAAGGTCCTGTTTTATATTCCCGGGTCCAGTTGTCATTTCTCAAATAAATTGCATTAATTGAAATGTGATCCCATACGGACAGTACCGTTTATTACAATTATTTGCAACCTGCGTGTTTATATTCATTGACCTCATAGAAGTGCTTTTTAGCGGTAAACTATGGAACTATTTACTAATTTTTAATAAACCGTGTGGACTTGAGTTAATTTTCTATCTTGTTCTTTGGGGGAACAGTTATCTTCAGCCTAGAAAGACCTTGCGACGCCCTAATTGACGTCGTTTACTCTCGGTAATAGTCGAGAAAAGGTATTCAACGAGCCACGCTTCATTCATGTCTCGTACTTGCGCGAGGTGTGTAACTATTTATCTAGTCGTACTAATTAGAATTGTAGTCCAATTTTCATACGAAGGGCCTTATTTGACAGCTAGAAAAGTTGCTTGAACTATTTTCACGTACGTCAACTCATGAGATCTGCAGGGGTCGCTTTTGAATAGTAACAATACTTATAATATAACACAAATTATATAGTAAAATGTTATCAATTTCGACAGCTTAATATATATATATCCAAAAGGCCCTTTCTAATAAAATTGGACCGTAAATAAACCAAACATTCTTATGCCTACTAAAATAATTGCTTAATTGCAAAGTTGGTATCATAATTATCACCTTTAACGTTGATCCGGGGTTTAATCATGACCGAGGACGATATTATATTCACATTAGTGACTTTCAATCCTTTCTCCAGATCCATGTGGAATAATTTTTTCAACAAAATTCCTACTAATCCTGTGTTCCTAGCTTGTGAATTGCAGGAATATTAAACATGTATCAAAATAAAAAAAACTTGGAGAGGAGCTTATAATAATTTAACCATCCCTTATCGCTACGATGATAGATAGTTCAAGATTGTTTGAACGGCGGAAGGACAATTATTATTATTCCTTTCACTTAATTTCTTCTAAAAAATAGAGTAAAAATGAATTTTCTTAAATTTTTCCTTAAACATCCCACTTACATCAAGTCGATATTTTAAGTAGTTGATAGAAAATACTAGAACTATTAGTGTTGCCAAAATTCATGGGAATAGTAGACATTTCTAAGTATCCAAAACAAAGATTAACTTAGGTCTACATAATATTAGTCATCATCAAATATAGTAATTATAATATTTAAATATGTTTTCAGCATGAAAATAAGTTTAATAATTTTAAAGTAAATCTTATTTTATCGACTAAGTTAGTATCAATTTGGTTTTTAACTCATACACTTAGTTAGTCATTAAAGTATAACTGTTTTGGAATTACAGATACATGTAGAGTTTGTACTCACACTTGAAACAAAATTCCTAACACTAAGCATACAGTAAAATATATTTAAATTGTGATTAGTTTATATAATGTTCGAGAATGTTTACATTATTTGAGCTCTAATATAGATCTCCATTGATGTATGTATATAAGATCCATTTAGTGGTGAAGAAAAAAAGTGGGGTAGGGTGTGTAAAGCATTAAATCATACATTTAACAAAGTGGACAAAAATCCATTTTGGGGGAAATTATACTGACGACGTTCTTTCGGTTAAAACGCCCGTAGTGAATGACTCGTAAATATTTTATAGATATTAATGATAGTACTTTATTACTCAATTATAGAAAATATTTAGTTTACAATTAATGTTTTGATAAAATGCTATTTGACACGGAACTTGGGACTCGCCCCTATGATATATACCTGCAGGCTCATGCCACTTCATTCAATCTAGTAGGAAATTAAAAATACAAACTCTAGTGAAATGTTATTCTAGTGAAACTGGAAACCGTGTCTCTATAAGCTTCAGGTTGCCACATATATATTCTGGAACTCCTGACGCTGTGTTTGAAACTCCTCAACCAAGAAACAGAAAGTGTAGGGGGGAATTTACAAAGAACATCCCCCACCCCTTTTTGTGTACACACGTACAAAGAAGCTAGAACGAGAGGTTTAGTGGGAGGGGAGGTGAGTCGGCCAGCAAACAAAAGCATTATTTGTTCTCGCCGTAGAAACATAAGTAGTGGGTGAATTATCTGGAGTCAGTGTAGCAAGACGCCCCAACAAAGGTCTGACATCAGCGCACCACCCCGACAACCAAACCAACCATTCGCTTCGGTGACGACGGCTCGCCTCAGAAGAATTGAATGCAGGAACGAAACCTACAGCAAACTCGGGAGTTAACACATATTTTTACTCACGTCATTTTAAGTGGTTGGCGGACATGTGCCGCTTTTATTGATATATGTGTTTATTGAAAAGTAAGTGTATAGTTTTTTGTGTGATTTTTAGCACCGTGTTTTAGTACCGATCCGGGTTATATACGCTTATGTAATAATTACGCTAATGGTTTATAGATTAGGAAGGTTCTGTTTCAAGGTAATGTATTCCCATTTAGATGGAGGGAGAGTGAAAATCCATTTTAGGAAAACCGCCATCAGCACACCCGACAGAGATTCGAACCTCAATCTCCCTGTCATCAGCAGTCAATTCTACTGTCGAGAGTAGCGCGTTATACCATGCGGCTATGAAGCGGGTATGTATAGTTGGATTTTTTGTTGTTGTATAATTTGTGAACCAAAATGTTGCAGTTTGCTTGATTGTGACCCAGTTGGTCAATTATTTTTCTTAATCCTGATCAGAGGCTCCGAAAAAGGGTTAGGCAAGGAGGGGGACTTGCGGACAGTGCGGGAGCTGAGACCATCTTAAGCCCCCCCCCCCCCCCGAATATTTTTCATCCATATTCAAAACACTTGTACTATAAACTGTCACCACCAGCTTCAAAATAGTATTCGAAGAGGGTCAAAAAAGTGCCTCGTCTTTCCCTTACATTCCCTAGACATTTTTTGTTTTGTTTTATACTGTAATTTACAGGCCATGCAGGTGAGCTTTGCTTTATTTCTATTGCGTTAACTACTTCACATGCTGAAACAATCTACAGTAGACTCGCGATCAACCGAGGTAATTGGTACCGAACCTACCTCGGATACGAAAAAACTTGGATGATACGGAGCGTGTAGTATTTATAGGTTATAGATCACTAGAACGTACAGCTTTTGTTTACATTGTTTGTTATTAATTTATTAAAACACATTACATTAAAAAGTTTTAAATTTATTATTTTATAGAGTTAAGCTAAAACCAGCACACGGCGTCAGGAAAAGGTTTATTTTATTGTGAGAACTGGCAAACTCAAATCCACCACACTGCTTTGGTCGATTCGCCACTTGTGGCGATTACCGACAGGGTTGCCCACCTCAGCTATAGCTTATTTTACGGGACAAGTATCGCCATTTTGTGTGTATGGGTGTATGTTTGACTACAGACTATAGTAAGATATTAAGTATAAAAATTGGCAACGTTGAATGTTTGACTTTATCAGAATTTATGTGACTTTTTCTTTACTATTCAATCATTTTTAATGGGAAAAGGATATTAGGGGGAACATTATTTTTTGTATTTGCCTTATATATACGAATTATATTGATTTGTTTCATTCTTTATTCATACATCATGTTTATGGAACATGTTTTTAGTTGGTTAGTTAGTCAATTTTCATTATATTTTATAGAGACCAGATTGTTAACATGATGTTTTTTTTTAATATTCAATTGGCTGTTAATTTTAAATAAAAAGTTATAAAAGTGAATATAACTGTTTTTCCTATAAAAAGGGCAGATTTATTAAAAAAATTCTTCCTGTATTTATAACGGTGTTATCAGGATATGAAGATTAAAAAGAAATCCTTACTCTTAAATTTATATTAAAGTGAAAAATCTTCCCTATGAACTGTTTTAATTTAGTATTTATCACCAAATATCTTACTTTCTTTGAAACTATTTTGATTATATATCAATATTAGCTGGTGCACCCGTTCTTCGCATGGGGAATTTAAAAGTTACCTTTTTATTCTTAGTATTTAAAAGTAACCACAGGGAATAAGTAGCCAAACCATAAATTATATTTAAATATTAATACTTTATTGGTTTGAAGTGTAATACAAAACGTGAAGGAGGGCTGACTTAATACACTATATCTAGATAAAGATATAATCTGAACGTGTTTTAAACGCTGACATTACTTTTAAAGATTAAGTTATAACTTCTCTATACACAATATTTTGAACTCTTGCTTGTTGGTGCTAATAAAAATGAAAGTACAGTGCCAAAGCATAAATAATCAGTTATTAAAGGGTTGTAATTAAATCCAATCAAAATTATTTCAGCATTTAATTACCACATCTACACTGTTTCCCTTTCACACACATTTTCCTCATTTTATCCCTAGTTAAGCTTTTTTTAAACCTGCCTGTTTACCTTTTTTTAATCCTTTATGTTTTTTACCAACTAATCCATTCTACCATGTGCATGTTTTTTTCCACCCTTTTGGACCCTTTGGCCACTTTTAAGTTTTATAACATTTTTATTTATGTTGCCCCTTTTAACCCTTTTACACTCTTTATTTTTATTTATTTTACTCCTTTTAACCTTTATATCCTTTTTATTTTTATTAGATTAAGTTTTGATTTTTTCCCATTTTTACCCTTTTTTACCCCCTTATCATTTATGTTTTAATTTGCTTTTTTGTTCTTACTACCCCTTTTAATTAGACTTACATCTACCCTTTTTTACCAATCTTGGTATTTATACCTTTACTTTTTACATTAGCTACGGTTATGCCCCTGATAAATATTTTAAGGTAAAAAAGTGTGATAGGTGCAAAAAATAGCATAAAGATGTAACTATTATAATATTTTACACCTCCCTTTTGATCAATTAACTAAGATAATCAGATCTAGTCCAACGTAATGATATTAACAATTTATTTAAATCGGGTGACTTGGTGGTCTAGGGGTAAGGTGTCGGACTTCTGTGCTGGGGTCCTGGGTTCAATCCTCGGTCCCGGCACAGATTTATCTGGGTGCCAAACCCTTCCTTCACCTCTGACAAGACGTGTATTAATCACATCTTGTGAATGTGAGGAATTCCAGGTCTCCATCGTGGTTCGGATTCTATGTTAAACTGTAGGTCCTTCATTTCATCTCACAATCACCCTACCATTACACATTAGCGTAAGTGCGTATAGCCCGAACGGGTAGTAAGACGCGATGCTAATACTCTCTCTCTCTTTTTCTCTATCGATCACCCAAGAAATAAGTAAAAGGGGGTAGAGACAAGGGACGATTGTATCACGTTATTCGAACATTCTAGAAGCAAAAATCTTTGTCAACCACACTGTTAGAAAACGTAGGTGAAGACACTTGCGTAAGTCACCGATCAGTCAGGACCTACGTTCGTCAAGAGAAAACATTTTTTTATTTTTTATTAATCACCGAATCTGAATCAGGACCGTAAATATTCCACTTCTGTCACAAGGTTGGATAAATCTTGATCCAATCACGTTTTAACCATCCCAGCTCCCTTATGAGTGAAATATCAGCGCGTGTGATATCGGATCGTGAATTCGACTTGTTCAATATAACAATGACGCTGATTAAATTCATAACTAGCCTAATTGATTTCAATTTATAGCCTGACAGCAAGTCACATCAATATAATGATAATATAATAACAAAACTCACGAATTGTGAACAAGAGCATTTCAAAACTGGCTACCAGGAACGAGATAACATTGTAAAACTGTTGCCCCCCTGAAATGCGGACCCGAATAACAAACTACAAAAGTGGCTGCCCAAGTGGTGGTATGAAATAACTATAGAATGGTGCTGCGACGGGAATATTACAAAGTACAAACAGAGTAAAAAAATATAAATCTAATAAAAAAAATTAAATTGTATGTAAATGGTAAAAGGGGTAAGTAAGTGCAAAAGTTAAAAAGTGTAAAATATATTAAATGTGTAAATATGATAAAAATTGTAAAATTCCTGCTTAGAAGTGTATATGTTTGTGCCCAGAGACTATAAATTTTGAACTTTAAACCTCTGGGCGAGGGAGATATCTCGCAACGCTCACGACAAACCCTTAATATTGTTAATATAATATCCCGCCCCTCCCCCTTTTTCCAGAGTCCAGTTTTAAAATTTTATATCAATTTTTTTTTAAATTTGGGGTAGCCTGTCAAGTTAAAGTTTTATACTACCCTTTACGTTGTTTTTTTTATGTTAGTTTTGAAAGTTTTGAACCCTCCTTCACCATTTCACCAACTCCAACTTTGAAATTTCACATTGTAAGACCAATTTGATAATTTTTATGGCTGCCCAATTTCAATTATATACCTTCCATAGAAGGCTTTTTTTTATTTAGACCCTCCTATAACTATATCCGCCCCTCCTAATACCCTCAAATTCTCAGCGCCGCATTTTTTAACTTCCGATGTTTATATTTTTCTGGTTATATGAGGCAATCCCTCTACCATCTCGCCAAGTTTCCTGCTGAATTTAGGTTTTATACCACCCTTGTAAGTTTTTTCTGTTGATTTTGAAAATTTGAACAACTCTCATTTCACCAACACTAACTTTATTTTAAGATATATTTGATAGTTTGGAGTGGTAACTTTACCTGCCTACCAGCAAAATTGTAAAATGCCATGTCTGAATGTTTCTATACTGATTTAAACACTATACAATGAAACTCTGATATCCTATCTTGATACTATTTTATATCTAATCCATTCTAACGAAATTGATGTAATAATACAAATTTTAAACATGTAGGGAACATCAATAAGTAATGCTTGATTTTGTGTTTTGGCAGCGAGTCGTATATGCCCCAGACGTTCTTGGTTTGGATCCCGACCGGTTTAGTATAAAATCTGATCGACCTCGATACTCGTGCGTTGGTTACAAATCGGCGCGATATTACTTTATTCGGGCGCCTGGTAGTTGCGATCCTACCAACGGTATTATGTGGTTATATTGTTGATTATTGATGTATGGGGGCTATAGCGCATAAAATTAATATTTAAGGTGTTAATTTAGGTTGATTTATTGAAATATAAGCTACTCGTGGTTAACATATTGTGAATTACTAATTCTATCTATGATTTATGCTAAAACCAAGAGGTGTTACTGTAACTTATGTACTGTTTGACTTACAAAAAGCGAGTGCGCCTAAAGTCCGTTCACCGTAGGAATTGTTTTCTGAAAGGCCTTTTTCCCTACCAGAAATCTATTATATAGTAGGATATTGGTAGGAAAAAAGACCTTTCAGAGAGTAATTCCTACCGTGAATGGAGTATACCACACATCCAGTCTGGTTGATGGCTTGACCACGAGTGTACCTTTGAACTGAGTAGCGAGGTCTCTTGCTTGCCCCACGACCCCAAAACAGGGTCCACCCCGTTTGGCCAATTTTCCTTCCTAAATAGAAATTGGTCAAGATCGCTTTCATTGCCCTAAAAATATGTATACCAGAACGGGGTAAATATTTGAAAACAATTATTTTCCCCATTGCTAGTTTTTTATGTTAGTATCGTAAATGGCTGAAAAAAAAAAGTATTGTTACCTTGGTTTGAGAAAGTGAAAAATGTGCAGCTTGACATATACTATTTAAAACTTTGTTCCATACATTCTGAAAAAGTTAACATTAAATATATGTTATGATTCGCAGTATCTGCCACTACCATGCGACTACAGTATCACAAGTAACTACTGTTTTTTAAAGGAACTGTATTTATGTCCTTTTTAAAACTCTTACTTTTCCCTCTGATAGCTCCGACGATGTCACAATAACCTTGTCTCAAGACCACCGGGTGTTCCATACGTTAGGGAAATACAACTCATCTCACTAACATTGTCAAATCCTGCTATGATTTTGTAGAAAAAAATAACACAACAATAAACTCAAAATACAACCAGTTCTAATAATATTTTGGGAGAGGTGGTAACGTACAATGCAAGAATTAAAGGATAACATAATTAAACAATCTAGGGAGTTATTATTTAATAACAATTAAATCTTCAGCAAAATCCTAACCTATGGCGTGCCTCACTAATTTATAATCTAATATTATATTGAGAATAACAAAATAAATAATAATTTAAGGTACAAACTTAAATGTATAAAGGAAAAATTAGAGAATTAGTTTGTTTGAATTAAATAGTTGATTTACTTGAGAATAAAACCCATAGCAAAACCAGGTTATTCCTTGATCAAGAAAACTTACAAACAATCTTAATTTATTGTTGACAGATTTAAAGTTTTGTAGAATTGATATTGTTTAGTAAATTTAATATCTGGTTGTGTTTTAAAATATTTCTCCAGTGAATAAAATAAGCGAAGTGTTGGTGTGTGATAAAAAAATATTATTAGTTGAAAGATAGTTCATTTCTCACCATATCACTGTACGGTGACCATAATTTTTTTTAGAAAAAGCAGGACATTAAAATATATCACATATACGAGTAGCATGGTGTGCGACGTGCCTGTATAACTTATGTATAGAGTAGATAGAATAAAAATAATACAAATAAAGAAATAAAAAATAGTTTAAAGATAAAACCACTTATTAAAATTCACTTTTGAATACTAGTTTAAGAGAGCGAGTTACATAAGTCAATTTTATATACATCAAATATTAGATTGGCTTTTATTATTGTGTACATAGTATTTTTGTAATTAATACTTGTGCCTAAAACTTCTAAAAAAATAACTTGTAAAAATAAATATTTTAGGACTAATCACGTGTACAAACCCATCGGTAAATAAAACATAGGACTACAGTACTTAAAAAATTCAATAAAGAGAAAGTGAATTTTAAAATAACAATTTAGGAACTACTTGTGCCGGCTTTTTCTTCATAATCATAACATTCATATTTATCTGAGCTATGAATTGCTTTTAAAAGCTTTTCTCTAGATTTCAGATATTGGAACATTTCCATACAGGTTTCGTCAAAATTTGTGTAAACCTGCATCACAGCCTTTAATGTCCCAATACTCATTTGGGTTTTTTCACTCCCCCAGTAGTTATTTATTATTGAAAAAAGTCTCTCAACTGAAGAACTCGTGGCAGGCAGGCAAAGTATAAACTCACATAGCAACTGCAGGTTTTTAAGAGGTTGAAGCTTGTTGTTCATAAAAGTAAACACTTCCAACCACCTGGTTTGAATAGGATTTTACTCACATTCCACTCAGTAATTTTGTCACCAGCTAGAAAGTTTGTTAACGCTGTAATTTCGTCAAAAAGACAATCTTCATCTACAGTAGAGCCAATGGCATCTTTGAAAGCCTCATACGAAGCCAGCACCTTCTCCCACGTAACATGCTCATGTAATCTGACCCATTCAAAAAGTTTTAACTGTTGCAGATTAGCAGTCCATTTTTCCAAATATGCAATGCAACCCGAGTAGAAAGCCTTAGCTTCTGTAGAAAAATCACTTCTGTAATTCACCTCGCTGACTGTTTCAATGCTGCTAAGACAGCTTCTTACTTTCACTGGCAAGAATACAGAATTTTCCCTGCTCTTCAATTTCTCAAGCAGCTCAAAATATTCTAGTGCAGCATCAGTTGCACACTTATTATCCCCTTCAATATTTAAAATGGCCTCGTGAAATAAAAAGCTAACATTGAGAACAAGCTACAACCATGCTTCACCCACAGGGTTTTCAAACAAATGTTTCAATATTGTGTGGCAAGAAGGATAAGTTAGGAAATACTCCTTCAAAGGTTCATACATTAAGAGAATACGCTCCACAGCTGGCATCAAAGAGAGGAATCGAGTCTTTGAAAAAGATAGCATCTTCTTGTACTCCATTTCGGCAGACTCACAAAAAGTTTTTAATGTACTTACACGGACAGTGTGGATATAAAAATGTTTGTAAATCTTGACAACTACTACTTCAATGTCAATCGGTAACAAGTCTGTTGTATTCTGAATGCAGTTGTTTATCACATGTGCAACACAGCCTACGCCAACCACAGCTTTTGCACAAGAGTCGTTGAGCTTCTTGAACAGGTTTGTTTCTCCCCTTCGATTAGGGCCTCCAAAATTAGTGTTGGTATTGTCTGCAGAAAGACCAACACACTTTTCCACTAAATTTAATGAAAACAAGGTAGAGTAAACGTAGCTGTGTAGCTGCTCAGATGTTTCTCCAGGAAGGTCTTTCAGTTCCAGAAGCTTGACTTTTACTCCATGGGTACAGTCAAAGTATCGTACAATCAATGGCACTATGTTAATGTTATGATGATTGGAAGAATCAATCATAACGCTGAAATAATGTGCTGTTCATAAATCAATATTCAATCTCTCCTGGGCCTCCTTCGCTAAAACTTTTTTTACAATTGCTTCCGTTTTAGTGCGGGCTGAGGAGAACTTCGGTTCAAACATACCTGCTACTAGCTTCGACGTACAGTCAAGGGAACGAAAACTCTGCCATATGTTTAATTGTATGATATGCAAAAGTACCCTCTTTGGCAGCCAAAAGAAAATTTTCAGAAGTTAATACTTTTTTTTTAAAGAACTTGCTTACTGTACTACTTGATGTGGCTGCATTTACTGCTAGTAAATGTTTGCGTTGCTTCAAATGCCTCACAATACTTGTACGACCACTATTGCTTAGGTCAACTTCACCTCTATACAGCTCACAAATAACAATGTGAGGGTTATCACTGTTTTTTAGTTTGATGAAAGGGTATTCTGTTTGCAAAGAAGAATTAAATGAACATTTTCTGCGTGGCTGCCCCATCTCATAACACTTTGGGATACTAGCTTTTATTATTATTATTTACAAACTAATAGAACAACCACAACACACACTCACAGACTTGGCGAGACAACTGAAGACAAAGAAAACAAATGAAGACTGAAAATAGGGTATGAGTAAGACATGAAAAACGGTAGGCTAGGTGGTATTATCACACAGAGCTAATAAAGAAGTTCCAATCTGGTTCGAGAGAGCGCAGCACATTTGTTAAGTGTTTGCCAACTGTTCAAGGATGATGTTCCTTGCGCTGGCGCTGTTCAATTCAAAATATTATTTTCTCTTACTTCAAAACTAAGTATTTTTGGAAGTACTTGCTTTTAAAAAACAGTACCTTTAGCTGTACTATCGCATGCTCTGTAGGACAGCAGGACATCATCCCAAAAAACAGTACTGTACTGCAAAAAACAGTACGTATGGTCACCGTAACCATATGGTGTTTCTTCAGGTTCATGGATAAATTAAGACTCGGGAATGAAAAGAAAAAACACATTCTGGCCTTTACTTGATCAACTTTTGAAATTAGAACTATATATACATGCCACTTTTTTCTCCCTTACAAAATTTAGAAGCAATTAACTAACAGTTAATTAATTTTTAGAAGGATCAATTGTATCCCTTACTGTCAATTTTCAGCAGCAAAAACAGAAAACCACAAATTATTTAGACCATTTTCTAAAAATACAAATCTGGAACCATTTGAAATGTGTTCCATTTAGATATAGACCTATAGAGAAACTTCTCTGGAAAACCCCAAAGAGTTAATTTCAAACAATCAACATTAACAACAATAGAAAAATCATAAATTAAACAATGAAATATAAATTTAAAATATTTTAAGTAAATAAATTATTACAATAAAAACTAACACAACATGTTTATAGAGCTAGAATTAAACACACAACATTCAAATTCAAGCTCGCAATCAGCTGTATCTTCAAAAATACAGAACTTCTACCACCTAGTTCAAAAACAATTCTCCATAATATATACAGTGCTGGTAAATGAATCGAAATTGACTATAAATAAATAAAATATCATGGTACACTAGTTCCGAAAATTGCCATTTTACAAAGAAAAGATTATATACCTAAATACAATCGACTGTTGTTTCAAAGGTAGTGGAAACCAAGTGGTCAAATAGTTAAAAATATAAAAACTTGATATATCGAAAATACGTAGGTAAAAGACATAAAATAGTATATTGTAGGTTTAAAATAAAATAGAGGGTACAGAAATATTATCACAGCATCAATTTATTCATCTGATAAAAAAAAACTGTTATGAAAAAATTAATTAATTCAAAATTTAAGTATGGATAAATCATAAATCCGGATAAATGAGGGTCGGATATATGAGGTTCCAATGTATATTTAAATGTTCCTTTCGAGTTTGATCTAAAGTCTTGTCAGGAATTTATGATTAGGACTCTATAATAATTTTGATTAAGTGGGCATGAGTGTGCGATGAGTCCGTTAGACCCATGCAATTCTATATTATTATTAGCACCGCGTCTTACTACCCATTCGGGTTATACGCACTTACGCTAATGTGTAATGGTAGGGTGATTGTGAGATGAAATGAAGGACCTACAGTTTAACGTGGAATCCGAACCACGGTGGAGGCCTGGCAATTCTATAGAATGATATACAAAAGTTAGCAGTGTTTAGTGGTCAAATGTGAACAAATGATGTCACCAAGAGAAATATTTACCTTGTGCTTGGGAAATGTATTAGGGTACGGCCAGACTAGGCGAGCGAGCGACTAAAAAATAAAATAGAACACATTGGTTGAACACATAGTGCGCGCGCTCGAGCCGGAACCATCTAGTTTACAGTCGCTAGGCAATATTATTGTATGTTGGTTCATTGATTGCTAGGAAAACATTTCATTTTGACATGATATTTGACTTTTTTTTTATAGTTATCGATAGGCTTAGCACACTTGCTACTAACGGCCTAATATAATAATTGGTAAGACCATATATGTAAAAGTGATATGTTAAAATACTTCCAATATTATGATCAAATTAGGCCTTCGCAACCAAAAATCACCATTAGCGTGGAGAGAGGATGGTAAAACCACAACAATATATCACTTGTAAAAAACCACCCTCGCTATCTACTAATCACGCGCTCGATTGCCAGTCTGGCCACGCAGTCGTTCAGTCGACTTGCTCGCACGCTTGTCAGTCTGGCTGAATCCTTAGTCGTCGAACAGGTAGCATGCAAAACAGCTTGCTACTTTTCAAATTTTTGGGGTAACTGATAAACAATAAACTAGCAGAGTAAAAAATTTTGAAATCAACACAAAGCTGCAGTTTTACTGTACCACATTCTTACAATACAGTTGGTGGACTAATGTGCAGCAATAAATCTCTGGCTATTCAGGCATCTTTTGGTAATGAAAATAGAGAAACTTGTTCTGAATTCCTCGTTAAGTCGCTTCAGAAATAAAGACAATAGGAACAATGAATACCCACTAACAATAAACTGATCCGATCAAAGCAGATGCAATGAAACTTCTCCGCCAAGAATACGCATTAATTACAAGATATATTATTGAAGAAAAACTTGTTTGAAGTCGATTCATACTAAGGATTATCTAACGTATACACAAGACTTCCATTCAAAGCGCTTGCTCGTTCTTCTTTTATTTGCCCAACTCTTTCTTTACATCCTTTCTTTTATTCTCCGCCTCCCACGCTCATGACACATCATTTTCTCTCACATTGTCTTTCCGAACCGAACAAAAGACAGAAACGCGCGAAAGACAGAAGCGGCACGGGAACAAGATGGCGGACTGTTTGTCCAGTTGGCCATGAGACTTTGACTCTTTGAAAGCAAGGCCTTCTGGACAGTCTACAGCGCGGTTTGAGGATGCTGGCGCACCAGGTCATCTGACTTCACCGAGCCATTGTTCTGGTGGGCTGTAAGAGACCGTTTGTTTGGCCATTGTTAGGACACAAGTGGGAGAAGAAGCGACTGTCTACAACAATGAGCGTCCAACAAGACAACCCCCACCCTTCTTTCCCCTTCCCTATCTCTCCTTTTCTTCCTCCTTCACTATTTCTAACAAAGGGATCTTTGAGTTTGTATTATGACGGGAGTTTCTACATGGTTCAGATCTGTTGAAAACTGGACAATGGATTGAAGTCAACTGTATTCAATTAGATGACGACATTGTTGTTATTGTTGGTACTGTAAAGGCCATCATGAATCGAAAATGCCCTTGATGATATAATTCTAGCTAGTGAGTCTACACGAAGGACCTCCCCAGTGGCAGGACACTCAAGAATTTAACAATGAAGATTTTTTAATTTTTTTTTTTTTTTGCAAGTTGAATAGAGACGAAGATGAGAAACGCAGTTAAAACAAAACTGGGTGTGTAAACACGTGTTATATGTAAAGTATCCTCTTACATTTCGTATTACACTACTAAATTGGAGTGGTCATTATCATGGAATGGAAATAAGTTGCAAAACAACAAACTTATTTATTATATGATAAAATCATAGCTTTCCAAACTTAATAAGTTTACTAGTTACTTTAAGGTGCGGCCGAAGGGAGCGCAAGTATTTTTTCAGTTTTTATAGCAATATATTTTTTTGGCCAAAATAAATAAAATATTTCTCCAGTAGCAATAAAATGTTTTGACAAAATTCCAGGACACCCTTGATAGATAATCAAGATCTGTTGATATTAGCACGTTCAGAAAACTAAACTCTATGTTGCTACTGGAGAAATATTTGATTTATTTTGGCCAAAAAATGTAGTGCTATAAAAACAGTAAAATTACTCGCGCTTCCTTCGGCCGAACCTTAATATTAGCCACATAATATGTATTTTAGATGTGATGAAACTACCAAGAAAATTATTTTCAAATTGTTAAGAGGTCGAAATCTTTTTGTTTATCAATAAATTGGCTAGCCATTAGTTCATGTTTATTTAGTTTAAAAAATATATATAGAGAGAAAGAGTAATTAAAATCTGTACCTTAAGCATAGTAATTATTATGATCATATGAGGAAAAAACAGTGTGCATAAAAAAACTGCCCAAAAATGTTGTAACTATACTTTTATTAAAAACTATAACATTTATTACGTTATGTGTTAAAATAATCGATGTTATTTAGAATAAAAAAGCACAATCAATGTTATTTAGAAATGAAATGCAAAATCAATGTTATTATATTTTTAAAGGCAGCTTACTATAGCCTTATTACTAGAGCCAGGATTTTTATGTAATTACATATCTCTATCCTGGCAGTTAGAAATGTTAAAAGTGAAATGTCGGCGAATTAGGTTGTGACTTTATTTTCAGTTTTAATTTTACATATTTTTACATATTTTCGACGATACTATATAAAATTAAATATTTTAAATGTTTTTTTAATCGTGTTATTATTTTTATTTCTTTTTTTTTGGGGGGGGGGGGGAATTCAATAATTTGCAGACAACCTGTACTGTCATAAAGCAATGTATCCAATGAAAGGATGTCATTGAGAAAAGTCCAAGTCAGGTATGTTGGCTCGACTAATGATGCATTGCAACGCTTTAAAACAGCTGATTATCAACATATTTTATTTTCTAGTGGATAAACATAGATTTTAGATCATTGTCCCAATGGTTATTTTCTAATTATAATGCTGTGTCTTGGCACAATCCAATACATCGGTAAACACGTTTTACATTAACGGCTTAATTCAGATCTCCTCACAACAACCAACGTAGCTTTCTTCTGGCTGTAGAGTTGACAAATGCGCATGCGCACTAATTTGAGATGGTTGGCTCTGAGATTTGATTGGTTCTCCTGTGCCTAACATCTCAAGCAGAGCGGACAAAGTAAAGAAAAGTTGAACTTCAGCAGAACAGCTCGCACCGATTAAGCGGAAATCTTGTGATTGGATTAGAGTTCGTCACATGACCACGTCTGCATTAGATTCTCGAGAACGTGTGAATCCACAGTAAGTCACGACGAGGATGGAACTATTTCGCGTTGCCCACATCGATGGGCAGGTGAACAAGATGTCAGGCTTATCCTAGTCTGGCTTACCTGAGATGGGAGGTCAGCGTTCGAATCCCAGCCAGGTAGGGGATTTTTCAATTGCGTTTCCATTAAATGTTACCGTTCTAAGCTCTTCTACATTATCGTAGTTAAAATTCGAATGGGTAGTTAGACATGTTGAGGAAATAAATGCTATCCCGAAGATAAATAATATCGCAACCAATAGCCTATAGTTACACGCAACAAAAATGTATCATACACTCGGAAATCGCACACGAAACAAAAGAAGAAAATTACACAAGAAATAAAATTTATAAAAACAAACATAGAAAAAAACAAAAACAATGAAGTATGACTTTCAATTTAAATGGAGCGAACATTCGGCTGTGTCAGAACAGTTATAGCCGTATACGCCAGTTGTCTAATTGCGCGCGGAGTTAGTGGGAGGGGGGTGCTGTTTCTGTTGCAGGAAGCTGTAAATCTACGACGAGAGATGGCCATCATCGCAATATGGCCCCAGCCACAACAGCCGAGCATCCGGACTCGAAAAGAATACCGCCGCAACTGTCGTTACCCCACTCTTTATTTACGATTCCCCTCCTCCTCCCCAACAACAATCACCACCCAACCCAAATTTTACTTCTAGTGTTTTTGTATATGAGCTCTAGTTTTTCCATTCAAAGACGGAAATAAACAGTTTCTAGTTTTTTTTAAATCCACGTCTTCTGATGATTATAATGATACATAAGTTAAGCCTAATTTATCGAAAGGATTCACGTTATGAAAATAACTAGGCCTATATCTTTATCACTCCCACGAATGGGCAGGCGACCGCCTCTGTGCTCTAGAGATCAGAGTTCCTGACTACAGATCCATAGGTAACTTGTTCGATCCCAAGCGCTTACAGATATTTCTGTAAAGTAGTGGGTCTAGAAAGCGCTCAACTCAATCTCAAGAGGAGTTATTTGGGACGAAAAAGTAGCGGCTTCCAACTATTAATATTATTATTATTATTAGCACCGCGTCATACTATCCGTTCGGGTTACACGCACTTACGCTAATATGTAATGGTAGGGTGATTGTGAGATGAAATAGAGGACCTAAAATTTAACTTGGGATCCGAACCACGGTGGAATCTTGGAGCTCCAATCTAGAAAACTTAGATTAACGACCGGGGGATTGGTTCTGCTAACCACATGACGCCCTCTAACCGCAAACGTTGGCACTGTAATTGCCAACAGATGGCTGCTAGTTGGTCAGTTTGGCTCGATTATTAGCTGACAACCATAGAGTCTTTCTTATGGGCACGTAGGATGAATATCAGACTCGTCCAATTTAGTTTGCCGGTGATAAGGAGGCTGTGTTTTGAATCCTGGCTGGGTTTATTCAAGATGTTCTTTTTTTTTAAGTAGTTTCCCACTCTCTCCACACAAATACGAGTATATTTTATAATTTATACCTTCATAATCCCTACTAAATTATAGCGTGGTAAAAATGCGTACATCCCGGACGAGGTGGGAAAATAAATTAAATACCACCCCCTCCCCCCATTTATTTGTCCAACTTATTTTGTGTGCGCCGCGTCTTACTACCCGCCTGGAATAGCCACATATTCACTCTAATTGAATAATGAGTATGTTAAAATTTTGAAGATATGTGTCAACATTTGTGTGGAGGAAGAGGGGGAAACCATTTATATTCTACGAGTCAAGCTTTGGACCATTTGACTACCGGTTCTGGTGTTTGTTTAACTTCATTCTATACAATGTGTTAGATTTTTTTTAAATACTGGCTTTCAAAGAGATGAGAGATAATTTATTAATAATTATTTAATTACATACATATTAATACAAGTTATATTAACACAAACAGTAGCGTACGCAGGATTATGAAATAGGGGGGCTCAAAAAGGATAGGGGAGAGGTCTCCCTTGCCACTGGAGGCAATTTTTTTAAACTCATATATACTGTACACCTAAAAGATTTTTTTTATTGGTATTTGTTAACTTGACCACTAATATTTTTACTATTATAAACGTGATAATCTAACAAAATAATAAATAAATAGACCTAAATTAAAGTTGGCTTAACCATCACATAGGACTACTGTCAAAAAAATCACTGATTATTTATAATAGGTAAATGTCTATCCACTGTGTAGCTCTTCAATTGAACCATGTGTGAAATTGGGAGGATTGGAATCTGCTACAATCTTCAGGAATCAGACCATTACCTAGACGGCACAAACCTCAATTAGGACTACTGGGGAGGATCTACACAAGGATGTGTGGCACTTGATATTTTCTTTGCTCATAATGTTAAACTGGTCATACCCCCTAACCCCCCATTTTATTTTCTCTTCAGATTTGCGTAGATCTCGAAGCATCCCCAAACTATGGTAAGGGGGCTCGAACCTCCTCAAGGCCCCCCGTGGGTACGCTACTGAATACAGACATGTTAAAAGTAGAAAAAAATCCTATAATACACTATAGATTAATATTTTACTAAAGACAGAAAATCTGGAACAATGTGCCTCTTAGTGTTTATATAAATAAATAAAATAGGACTGACGTTTTTACATGAGATAGTAAAAAATAGTAAACATACATAATACCTAAATACGTATAAATATTCCTTATAATTTCAAAAGCCACGGTACAACATATGAATAGTAATAATTTTATATAAATCAGTTTTAAAACAAACAAAAAAGGCAAGATATTGTGTACTAAATATTAAATTTTTAAAAAAATACATAAAATACATAACTATAACAAATGTGTCTTTCATTGTACAATGGCACAGAACAAGTGGAGAGTGGTATCCATTCAGTACCATATAAACAAAAGAAATTTTGTAATAAATACTAAAATTAATTATAAGCTAAGATATATTGTGTTCTTCCATGAAAGATAATTGTGAAACATAATCTATAGGGATGATATTGGGCCTTAAGGTGGGGTGGAAACTGAGACGAGTTAAGGGTGGTATTTTTAAAGTTTGTTTTATATCAAACCAAGTTTTTCGTCAAAATAAATCATATATGTCTCCAATAGAAACATTGAGTTATTTTTTTTCACAAGTTAAGATCAACATTTTTTGAATATCTGTCAAGGGTGTCCTGAAGTTTGATGATAACCCTTTTCTCTTCATTTAAAAAGTTTCCCCTCTAATAACGCTATCTTCATGACAGATATTCAACAACTGTTGTAATAACCATATGTTTCTACTGGAGTAATATTTTATTTATTTTGGCCAAAAATAATCTTTGCTATTAAAACTGCAAAAACACATCCATTAATATACTTTCCCTTCCACCCAAATAAATAATGACTAGTAGCTATAGAAGGTTCATAATCATGATCATCACTTGTGAGCCATGTCAATATCCAGTGTTACCACTAGGGACAGTTTAAAAACAAATGTATTTATTTTTAAAACAGGATACATAAAGTCAATTTATACCTATCTCAAAATGGAACGCACGAGGTAAAAATGTTTCACCGTAGATTAGTGGAAACAAAACTCTGTTGGGAATGCTGGCGGATTTAATTTTAGCCACCCTCCTCATCTTTATCTCACAAGATTAAGTAACTTTTAATCCTTGTTTTCAGTGTAATTATTTTAATAACAAACTATTAATCTTTTTACTAGCGTAGAAATGTTAGCTTGACTAGTTGAAAAATTCTTCCCAGACGAGATAATCATTTATCCTCGACCCCATCATCAAATCTAAAAATGTATTCAAAGACCAAATTACCGATTTCCTTCCACGTGATCACATGGGGTCTGTGCAAAGGTATTTTAATAAATATATATATATATATATACATATATATGATGGGTTTTGGATTCAAAAGTTGAAAAGAAACAAAATTAGTAGCTGTTCTTTTTTCTTTCTCCATCTCCTTTCTTGATTTCTATTTAAAAAAAGTTAAGGTTCAGCGATGGAGGACTGATATCGATAATATCACAAGGGAGGGAGTGGGGGGATTCTTAAAAGGCAAGTAGTTATATGTTCGCTTTTACAGTATCGATAATCGTTAGATATAAAGTTGATTCATTACAGAGCTGACTTACGGTGAAATGTGCCTCACAGCAAGTTAATAAAACAGAATTCAATAAAGTTTTTTTTTTAATCTCAATTTTATTTAATGGTCAATGTTTAGTGTGGGGATTAATATTGACGTGTTGGCACGTGTTATAAATGTCAAGTTCATTTAGTCTGTCTTGTTGGTGATGGGAAGGTCAGGGTTCAAATCCCGACCGGAAGTAATGAGGGTGGTTTTTTTCTTAAACTGTTTCTCACTATTTCTCTCCACGCTATGCGGATACATCTCATCTAAAACAATACATTTCTGTTCCCTATACAATTATCGTAATAAATGTGTAAATAATACAAGTGGGTACTTAGACGCAGTGGAAAAAAAATTAACTTAAAATAGGTAGAGGTTTTTAATTTTTATTATTATTTGTTCAATCTTACGACATATCCATTCCTTTTGTCATTGAACTTAGACCGCCGATGTGTCCTGTTCTCTGCCTCCCTCCTGAGCTCCCAAAATGTTCTTCTTTCTTTCAAGTTATTCAATATTTGAATTCTCCTTCTTCCTAAGCTCCTCTTTCCCTCAGGCTAACCTTCTATGACAGTTCATCCTAAGGATGTGGCCAATCCAGATTACAGCTCAAATGGGAAAACAATGCTAAGTACTTGAGACTTGCTCTGGATACCAAACTGACCTGGAGATTGCACTTTATTGAAAGACTGACCAAGGCGAAGCGAAGGCTGGGATGCCTAGGCCAACTGCTTAACAGGTGTAGAGTCTTGTTCACAAGGAGGAACGGCCTGACACTATCAAGAAGTTACTCAGGCCGATACTCGATTATGCGTGTTCCGCTTGGGACCACGTATTTGAGGAAGATGCAGATTAATATTAATCTGTCTTATCACTTGTTTTAGAATCTTCGTGAAATGCGACATCCCGTTTAATAATTCAGTCAATAACACGACGTGACCAATTGGTCGGTACGTGTTATAATTTGCTCTCGTGGTCCTCTCAGGGAGCATTAAATCATGTCAAGATCCGTTCCGTTGCATTCTGATCCAGTTTGCTTTGCATCGAAGTATCACATCCAAAATGATTCTTCTCTCCCACACTCTTCTTAGGACTTCTTATTTGTAACCCCGCCGTCCACCTGATCTTCTCAAGTCTTCTCCAGCACCACATTACAAAGATCTCCAAGTATTTATTTTATTTATAAGATAAATCAAAATAACTGCAACCCACATTTGCGTCTCTTCCTCCCTCTCCAGTGCACCAGCCGAGATTCTAATCTCAACCTCTCAAATACCAGAACTCCAGTGTTTTCACGAACCCGATGGCTTAGTCCACGCGGACATCGGTGTGGGTTTTAATGGTAATGGTTCTATGTATGATTTTCCAGGCACCTAACACGAATGGAATTGTACACGTGGTATAAGTTTAGGTTCTCAACCGAATATTTCTTGAGAACGTTTATATCCCCCAACTGGGAAATTTGAGGAATGTTCATATATTTTAACACATTTTATTTTAGCTTCTTGATCTCTATACATTACATTAGTTGAATAAAATTACTGAGTAAAATATTGTTAATGTTTTGCTACCAATATGTTAAGAGGATTTGTGGGTGAAGTTTATCAAAATATATAAAAAATAAACATGTTTATAATTACAATAATTAATTATCGAAATATATATTTCACGTTGCCAGTTAACAAGACCAATATTTTAGTAACTGATAAAGTTGGTTTGGGCAGTTAAGAGGATTAATGTGGACCGAGTGACGATACAAATTTTTGAAGGTAGAGTGTGTGGATCAAAAGGAAAGGGTAGTCCATTTAAGATGTGGCTGAATTTTTGTAAACAAATGTGTGAAAAAAGAGAAACATTAAGAGTTTTAAGAATAAAAGAGCATGTATGACTAGGTGTATGGATGTTTGTTTAAACGAAGGGAGTATGCAAGGATAGAGAAGTGTGGAGAAAGTTAGTGAGGATGGAAAAATACGGAGTTTTTTTTTTGCTATATGTACATTTCTTGCCTACCCTGTAAGGGAACGGCGTGATTAGGTATGTATGTATACGTATAAAAGATAAATTATATTGTATAGCTTATAGAGGAAATAGAATTGATTGAAAAATATGTATAGTTTACAAAAGAAGAGGAAAGATGTTCGATAAAGATGAACGACAGTCGTAATGATATATTTTATATATAATGTGTGTGTATATAATTTGTTCTGTAGCCCAGGTCCATCCATCCAAGTGATTACCAGATCACCCTGTGAGACCCTCTTCCTCTGACGAGTTTTACACAGTCACTATACCATTTGCACCTAGACCACATTTACTAGCTTTTAAAAATACCTCTTTTCTTGTTTCCTATTCTAAATAGACATATGATTCCACAGAAATTTTTAATCTGCATCCTGCCAGAAATACTCCCAAAGGCCATTTTCTTTACAAAGCCAAGATAAAAATAATAATTTTGCCACACTGTAGGACTATTATTAGAATTATTTAAGAATTTATGGTTTTTGTTTCAAAGTTAAGCCTATATCTTTAAAGCTCTATGAATAAAACGTAAATGCTATCTTGATATGCCATGACGTCACAGGTAGACAACGTTCTTAATTTGCTTTGTTTATTTCAAGTAATTGCTTGAAGTAATGTTGGTAGCTTGAAATGATCCACTTGGTGGCAAAAGAGTTAAATACAAAATGTTAGAAACCATTTCAACGCCCATTCCCTCACGCGTGTTTCATGCGGACTCCGAATAAATTATAGCCACACTTGCATTAGTGCCTCAGTTATGACTAAATCATTGACCCTATCGGGATTCGAAAGAGATCGAACTCGTTGTTTGAAGCGGGATTTCTATATTATATTCGTGGTCATGGTTGTGAATCCATTTCATGTATTAAAAGTAATTAGTTTTCGTGGTTTAGTAGTTAGAGTTGTCAAAAATAAGTCTGGGAAATTTTTGTTCGATTCCAGGTGATGCTGAAGAATACATTTACTGTTGGTTTACGGGTTTATCCTTCTATCTCCCTGCCCTCCTACCCCCCCCCTCTTCCCCCACGTCTAAGTACCCATTTGGGCTATTCGCATACATTAATTAAGCTAAGGGAATAGTGATAAGAAAGGTAGATGTTAAAGAAAATGTGCCCAAATTTGCGCAAAGGAAGAGTGTAAAATCATTTAGGAAAACCCACTGTTAGTACACCAGAGCAGGATTAGAACCCCGACCTCCCACTCTCTGTTAATCCAGTACAATACGAAAGTGTTGCTTCAGCCCGTGTGATCACGGTACTAGAAATCAAGGTGCTAGGGCTGGGCGTACTGTATTAGGTTAAAATAGTTTGTAGTTGTTGACATAATCTGTGTGTTGATAAGTTCACGTATAACATCCAATAGCCAAAATGTGTATTATTATTATTATTTATTATTATTATTATTATTATTATTATTATTATTATCCCTACTCGCTTTTCTCCTGAAGTATCTTCCCTGGCCATTCAATCTTATTGACCAAAGAACTCAATCTTGATACCTTGTCTGTTCAAAATTGAAAACTAAATTTAACTCATATTCCTTCTTTCATATTTCAGTCAAAGAAAATGATTTCCCATGAAAAAAAATGGTGACATTTGGCCGTCTGGTTGTCTCATTACACCTTACTATGGGAAGTTGTTGCCAGAGCAGATAATCTGTGAGGAGTCCCCCTGTGTGTCTGCATCTGTAAAGGCTGCTGTTGTATCTGACCTTGGCTCTCAAGAGGATTCAACTCGAACCCCACTCGTGACCATCGATGGAGTCTGGAGGCTACCTCTCAACCCATTTCCCAGTGAATAATAGTGATATTCTATTATATTATAAAAATGTTCGGGGTCTACGAACCAAAGCAAGGGAATTATTTAAAAATGTTTGTTGAATTAATTCTCTATTATTTGTTTAGTTGAAACTTGGCTCTCTAGTGAGTGTTAATGAAAATTAATTTCCCCCTAACAATAATATCTATAGAGCCGATAGATTGTATGATGAAGCTACTACTTAAGGGGTAGTGATGTTCTCATTTCTGTCATTGATTTTATTTCTGGTGTGGCCAGGAGAACTGACCCAGAGAATAATATGGAATGTGTCTGGATTTAAAATCCCAACATTTGATCGCCAAAAACTGTTAATCGGGAACATATATCTGGATCCCCAAATAACAGTCGAAGCATTTAAGAACTACTTTATAATTTCTTGAAGGTGCTTTGGCTAAACCATCCCTATCGAATAATACTATTAGGTGATTTTAACGGCCCTAAAATTTATTGGAAATATCATCATGCTCAAAGCATTTCGTATTTCTACATTATATTAAAATATACTCAACTTCTTGTTTCGACCAACCTAATAGGATTAAAACAAATTAATGAAGTTAATGACACTGATCTCCTTGACCTTGTTTTTGCTAATTTCAACCACCCCTCAATAACTCATAGCTCTCAATCACTAATTAATATTGATTTAGCTCATCCACCCTTATTTATTTCCCTTGATGTACCTATTGCTACAAAAATTAATGAGACCCCCAACACTTTTATTGACTATGCACCTGGTGATTACCTTAATCTTTACAATGACCTGGCCATTGCTGATTGGTTTTGTGTTTATTCTACTACGGATGTTAATTTGGCGGTATATAATTTTACCAATTTAGTCCAAAGGAAAATCAAAACGCATATTCCTCAAATTACCGTTCGTAATTCATCTAAATAGGTTTTCTTTTACTCTTAAATATGATATTAGGAAAAAAAAAAATCAAAAAATTTAAACTAACAAATAATGGTGTATTCTATTAACATTTTTCTCACTTTGTAAATTAGTTAAAACTACTTTGATTATAGACAGAGCCAATTGGATGAACTCAATTGAAAATAGTATTAAATGCAAACCCAAGGAATTTGGAAATTTGTTAAAAACAATCGTGTGAATTAAGTTTCCACGTCTAACCTAGAAATTAATGGCAGGTCTATAGAGGATCCTGAATTAATTGCTAATGAATTTGGAAGCTACTTTCATTACGTTTATAATTCAGCCCTTTCTGTCTTACCCTGCCCCGTTTTTGAAACTTTGTATCCATGCCACATTACATCCTTGGATGTTGCTAGTGCTATAAAAAATGTAGTTCATCTAGATGTGCCAGGACTGATGGAATTCCAAGTTTTGTTGTTAAGGCTGTGCCAGCATTTTTAGCCCTTTGTTAACCTATATATTTAACATTAGCCTGTAAAATGAAACTTTTACTCTTACATGGAAAAAATCTGTAGTCATACCTATTTATAAAAAGGTGAAAAAACAAATACTTGTAATTATAGACCAATTTCCCTCTTAAACACTTTCTCCGAAGTACTTGAAAATCATACATGACATACTTTCCTCCACCTTAAAAATAAACTTTCAGATAATCAACATAGCTTTATAAAAATAAATCTATTGTCACTAATTTAGTAGAATTTATTGGGCATGTTGCCCTCAAGTCTCTGCCCAAGGTCAGGTTGATGCTATTTATTTCGACCAAAGTAAGGCATTTGACTTATATCAGCATAGTATTATTCTCTCTAAACTTGGTAATTTCGGCCTTTCTCAATCATATGTAAATTGGTTCAGCAATTTTTGCATGAAAATTGATTCACATACCTAAAATACATTTTTAGCCCCCTGTGCATACCACAGGGTTCTAATTAGGTCCTCTTCTCTTTAATGTGTTTATTGATGACATTGGTAAATATTTGAACTGGTCTAGTTATTTACTCTTTGCTGATAATGTAAAATTATATAAATATCAAATCTATTGCAGATTGTATAGAGTTACAAAATGATGTAAATGGTATTCTACAATAAATGGAATGTCTATTAATAAATCCAAGACCAAATCTATATCTCTTACTAGGAAAACTAATAATTTCTTTTTTACTTATAAATTGGGCAATAAAAACATAGTTCGCACCCCTTATATTAGTGAGCTTGGTGTTCTCCTGGATAACAAACTTTTTTCCCACT